>WWPM01014647.1:0-29911 GCA_023279145.1 Glomeris maerens | reverse complement strand
AGTTGTCTGTGGTACAAGCTGTTTGTGCACAGATTATAGGATTGTGAGTTTTTGAGGCACATTTATCAGGTTTATTCTGACCATCGTAACAGTTTTATACTGATGTTCAAAGTTTTTTTCTCACCATGCCAATGGATAAGTGACTTGATGAGTTCGCTGCCGTCCAACTTGTTGTTGTTGTCCGTGTCGTGCATTTTGAAATAGTGAAACTGCAACTCTTGAGAACTCATCTTGCTCGTGTCCGCTTCGGGAATAACGCCTTCCAAGTGTTCTTTGATATGTCTTTGGGATTTCATTACGAATTTTAATGTCAATTTTCCAGATCAATTCCATTTTGACCATAACATATTCGTCAATTTGATTGAATATATTTCAAACGTTACCGTGTACTAGTATACTTACTCCCGGTCCTGTACATGTGATTTGTCAAACATGTGTTGTTGGTTTTGTTGCTGGTTATTTGCCTGTGCTTGTTGCTGGAACTGTTGCTGAGGAGCTTGATTATGCACATGTGCTTGTTGCGCACCGAAAGTCTGTTGTGGATGGTTTTGGTGCGTCCAAGTAACTTGCAACATCGTGGAAAGCAAAATGAAAACGGACAAACATGACATCCATATTGGTCTCATTTTTATCTGGAAATCAGAAACAAATTTGTAATTTAACTGTCAAACTATTCTTGCTTGTTTTATGACCATTTCATTATCATAATTTTTAATTAGCAATTTATCGCCTTCTGACACTAAAAATGAATTCAGTTCCTGTATTTTGGAATACACATCTGATTATTAATTATTTATTTCATGTAGATTATTTCATTATTTAAATAACCTTACAATTATTTATTGACAATTTGCTATTTTATGATATACATATGAATTTTTATTATGGTTGATTTACATTTCTTGATATGTTATTAATTTATATTGTGAACTTGTATAAATTTATTTTAAATCAATTTACCCAGGTGTTCACAAGTGAAACCTACATTTGCATGTTTACATTGCCAACATTCACTATTCCAAAACAAATACAACGTACCGTTTGATTCGATGGCAATTTGACAATTTTTAGTGACAAAATGCTCCGGTTAAATATTGACCGCGACCTCAAACAGGGATGGTTATTAGATGACGTGTGCTAAACAGCCGAAATATGATGTGATATCTGTTTTTTAAGGCTGCGTTAATAGTTGTGACGTCACTTGTCCAAGTGCACCAATTGGATGCGACATCAGTACGCGATTCTCCTATTACTGGCTTCTTGTGCGTCATAACTGTAACCAAAATCGCTTACGTTTGTCAAATGCACTGGTACACGTCTGGTATTGAACGAAATGACATTATTTATTGATCCGTCGTTCATTTCGAGTAAAAAGTAACTTGTAAACAGTGGTAAATTGGAGAATTTTATTCGCAAATTTATGTGAGACTATTTGCAATGTTGCCGCTAGGTGGCGCTGAATGTAGTACTGTTTAAAGTGCTATTGAGGTCAGATTGTCTGGAAACAGCGCTCGTTGGACGTGTGTGATTTTGCGAGCTTTAATTTTGGCACCTTTTCGGCTGACATTTGTGCGTCTATGTGAGTAAACTTGGCGTGTGATTTGATTATTGGACTTTTTTCGTTGTTTTGAATGTAATATGACACTTCAGAGGGTGAAAACGCATAGAATTTTGTAGCTAATTTCGAGAAATGTGAATTGCAACGCCACGGCCTCAAAACCTGCTGTAATTTTGTGCAATTTTGATTGGGGAAAATTGCTATTGCCGAATTGGACAACCGGATATTATCCCATCATTATTTACGTTGCGCACACACCACTTGAATGCGAATTGCCAATTACACCAGCACCAAAGTTTTATAACATTTTTTTTTACTCACAGTGCTGTGTGAGGCTTTTGTAATTTTGTCCTATGAAATATAATAAAAAATGCAATGAAGGCTAAGTTATAAAATCCCGTATAAGTTACAAATGTATTATTATGTCTGGATATTTCAGAAAGAAATAGAGCGAAATTTGTTTTTATTTGTCATATATTAAATAAGTAATTATTTTTATTCAACGAAAAACAGGTTTTTCAATCAACTGGAAATCTGGATAAGTCAGGGCATTTCAAAAATAGCAAAAGAGTGAGGACAAGGTCTGAGAATTCGTGAGTAGCTTGGGAATTTCTGTGAAATAAGTTTTCCAGAACAGGGAAATGTTTAATTACCAAGAAATGCAATAGACTTGTGCAAAATATTCAGAATTGTTTTTAAAAGTACGAGTTGTCTGTTATACACTATGTACAACTTTCTTCTTGTCCCTTGTCATATTGCGGTTTAAAATACTACAAGGAATATATCTGGGACATTTATTTGCTCAATGCATGTCTTTCTTCCAGAATTTATAGGAACTTGCTGAAATCATTCACATTTTCGCTTTTTTTGTTTTTGCATGTTTGCAGCACAGTTTTTTTGCTTGGCTGCATATAAATGGCATTTAATTTGACGGAGGCGTTTTTATGGACTGATAACAAGTTTGATTTATGTGTTGTTTTTTTAATTAATTGGCAGGAAAATGTCTGCACTGACTGCGGAAGAAGTGCAGTCTGCATGTGGAGAACCAGACCAAGCTACCAAGGTTCACATATAAATTATTATAATAAGCTATCTTTTTTCCAGTCATGTTCAAAATGGAATTATTGTTTTACAACTACTGTGGGTTTTTTTAATTGCAGGATTACATTATTCAACAGACTATGTACCGCATCAAGGACCCAAAACTTTCCCTTGATTTCTACACTCGTATCATGGGAATGAGGTGAAATTTCAATATGTCCTTCATTTTTTGACCTACTGTGTTTGCTGTTGTCAACAAATAAATGCTGGCTGACATCACAACATGTTAATCGATAAACGAGGCAATATATCAATAAAACTTCCATTTTTTTCCCAGAGAAATATTGCTTTGAATAAAAATTAGTAGGCCGACATCAGTTTGTACGGACAAAAAACCAAGTCCTTACTTTGCAGGAAGTAAAAATAGAATATTAGTTTTATTGCTATAGAAAAAATTGATACTGCATTTTTCTGACTTGTTAATGAATATTCGTTTCCATTCAGATTGCTGACCAAAATGGACTTCACCGAATCACGGTTCAGTCTGTATTTTATGGGTTACGAGAAAGCCGCTGACATCCCGACCGAGCCGAAGCAGAAGTCGTTATGGACGTTTTCGCGCAGGGCTTGTTTAGAACTGACGCAGTAAGTTCAATATTCATTATGTTACATTCTTTACACAAGCATTTACTTTGGAGTTAATGTGCAATTATTGCGACAGCAATTGGGGAAGCGAAAATGACAGCGATATTTCATACCACAATGGGAACAACGAGCCTCGTGGATACGGTTCGTTTGTATCCGTGTCATTATGTATTGATAAGATATAAACGTATGTTCACACGCATATGAAGAAGTTTCCCTTGGGTTTTTGTTTCTATTTTTTTGGCAGGACACATTGGAATTACAGTGCCCGATGTTGATAAAGCATGCGAGAGGTTTGAGCAGCTAGGAGTGAAGTTTGTGAAGAAACCATCAGAAGGTATGCATATTATAATGAATAATTTAAAAAATTAAATTATGAACTTGCTGAAATGATAACTCAATCAACAAGAATACGATTTATGTTGATATGCAGTAATTTGTAAATGCAGGGAAAATGAAAGGAATTGCATTCATCCAAGATCCAGATGGCTACTGGATTGAGATTTTGAGCTGCAAACAGATGGCTGAAATTACTCCTTAAAAATTACATATCCTTTTTTTGAAGTCATCTTTGCTAAACCAACAAATTGACCGTTTTTTGTAGCGTTTTGGGTGAGATTTTGACCGGTGTGTTGGATGAACAGCTTCCGATCGTTAATTCTAACGACAACATTGCTCATTATTTTTTTTACATAATTTTTTTCGCGTACCTCCCCCCTTTTTCCTACTCGAATGATTGACATGGTTTGTTTAATGTTCGCTTTGGACGCAAAACTGGTTTATTTTCACTTAAGCGGCATTTATTGTTTCAAAATAAATAACATTCTATATTATACAAAACTACACGAGGCCCCCGTAAGCCAGAAAATTGGTACATATTTTTATGAAGCTATCGAGTAAAGGTGTTGTATTGCAAATTGCTTCATAATTTGATTGAAAATGAGGAACCGCAAGAACAACCTTTTTCAGCTTGTGGGTTTTGTAAGACGCGAAACGACGATCTTATAAGTTCCTTCTGATAGTCTATCGTAGCTCCTCGGAGGAAATCCAGTGAAGTTGGGTCAATGGCAACGGAAACACCATCTTTTTGAAGAATGCTATTGCAAACAAATTGGGGTAAATATAAACATTTTTCCATACAAACGAGACATAATAACTGTCCTATTTTATTGCATACAAACTCACAAATCATCTTTTTCTGGTTCACTGTCTAAACTAAATGTGTACTGAAATCCTGAGCATCCACCACCTTCAACAGCAACACGTAATACACATTTCTCTTCATTTTGGATTTCCTGAAGTCTCTAAAACAATAATCAAAAATTATATTTCCCTTTTGGAAAGACGTTTTTCCTCTACGTTATAATCAGAATTTGATTTTGGTAATTATGTTCTAGGTCAATTTAAATAGATAAAATTCAATGAACCTTCACACAGCTCGCGGTTATAGAGATGTTGGTGTTTCTTTCAATGTTATTGGTATCAGCTGCAACTGCTTTTTCGGCGAAATTTCTGGAAAAATCGAGAAAAATTTAAATTCCAGTTTTTCAAAGCAATGTTTGAATTATTTAACATTAGAATTTGCGTAGTACATAGTGCTTTCGTATCGGGAAACGTTTAAAGAGGATTTAACGGTTGTCATCCATCTTTTTAAGAAGATTGCGCAGCAAGTTTTAACCGACAAGGACGCCGCCATTTTGCCGGTAACCGACCCAACACGTATATGACGTCATTATGATGCATTCGTCCTGATTGGCATGGTCTGGGGGCAAGAAGGAGGGCATATCAGTTCTCATTCCCGACACCAGGTGGTATTCTGAAGATAAGCGCCATCTGGTGTTGCAAGTGAAAAATTGGCTTTTCGAAATAGCGCGCCAGGTGACGTCACCGCGTATCAACGCATAAGTTTGTGGGCGATAATGACGTCACAACTGCTATTCACTCAGCTGGTTGGTTACGTGTGCTTGGCTGATGTAGCTAGCTAGCTTCCAAATTCCGTCACTGCCACGCTAATTTCCTATCGCAAGTTTCGCAACAGCAACCCATGGATTGAATATTGATAATCAGTTCCACGTACAAGGAATATTATACGATGTAGCCATTTAAAATTCTCATGTTTTTGAGGAACATTTTTGGACGCTAATTTGGTTGCTTCGTGGCCCACTTCTCGTCGCCCACAAACTTTTACTGAAGAGATACACCTGGAAATTCTGATACTATTTTGACACTGAACTATCGACGAACCAAGGTAACCATCATATTAAAATGACGCCAAACCGAAACTCCGTTTATTTTAATTGCGACATGCGGATGTGTACGAAAAGCAAGTTTTAGCCTATTCAAGCTGCCGCATTCGCCATTCCAACATGCGAGTGGCGGCGGCTGAAAATGCTAGGAAAAAGTTACAATCCCGTCGCCATTCGACAAAAATGGAACAAAATGCGGTAAAACCGGGCGAAATCGGCCATTCTCATATAATCCAATATGGTAAACACATTTTGATAATGTTCTAGAGTGAATTTTTGATGGAATAACAGGGATAATTTACAAAGATGTGAAACAAATTTCCCATGCATGGTAATCTACGTATATGAAACATATTTCTTCATTTTTTTTCGAGTCCGGCCTACATATAAAATTGAATTATAACTAATTTCTGCATTGGATATATATGGGTGGATTGATGATGTAACAGTAGTTGTCAATGTGTATTTTTAAGTGGTTTTTGTGTGTTGGCCAAAAATGAAATGAAGAAAAAAGCGGAAGTTGATTGCTGATTTGGCGATTTCCGGCATTTTTCCTGTGCATGAGTTAAATATGACAGGGTTTGCAATGTATTTAGCTAAAATTTCGCTAGGTAATTTGTTAAATTTGCCAATATGTATGAAGAGTTCGGGAAAGGCCTATATTTCCATACGTGTTTTATAACTTAGGGAATTTTATTTCATAAGTTATGCATGTGTGTGGCTATTGAACTCTGTGACGTCAGACATTTTTTTGCTGCATGTTGACCGTGAAGGAATTTTGCGAAAGTTGACTCATTTGTCTCCATATGTTGGACAATTCGATGAGGAAAAAGCACCGTGTGAAATAACATTACAAGTAAAGATTGATTATGAAAGCATTGTAAATTGTGAAAACCTGTTTTCCAGATTTTCGAAAATACCTTCATGAACAAAATGCCAACTTGATTTATAGTGGCATTGATTTCCACGTGAACAGTTGAAGAAACATCAGGAAATTACAGTTTTTCTTCCAAGAACAAAGTAAGTGTATGAAAAACATTTTCTACTTGGTGTTGAAATGAAATGTTTTGAATTATGAATTGTGTATAAAACTCTAGCTAAAACCAAAAATAGTTTTCTAATTTCAATTATGTAGAAGGTTGCAATTTCAGTATTGAGCAAAATAAATCATATTATATGTATTGATGTAAATACAAGTTCACAGTAATTAGGTACAAGATGAGCATTTGAGAAAAAAAAAACATGTTCTGTTATAGAGATTTCCATATAATAAACGTGTTCTTATTTTATATGGCAATTATAATGGTTTTTTATTATATATTATGTGTTATTGTGCTAGAGGAAACATCAGAAACGGATTCAAAGTGGTTTAAGTATGGTGTGCAAAAGGTGCTAAATGAATATATTAGACATTGATTTCCTGTTTGTCTTGTTATTTCATAGCAGCAAAAGGAAATGTTGGTAATAATTTTCCCAAGGTAGGCATATGGGTTTATTATACGTTTCTCTGTTGTTGGTTGTGTCTATGTTCCATATTAGGATTAAAGTAACACGTACAAATGCAAATAATGAGTTAGATTTTCCACTTAAATCACACCGTTTACACGGCGCTAAGTTTTTTTATTGTAAGAGGTTTGCGGAAATGTGTTTGTGAAGACGCAAACAAAAATAAGTAACACCCAAAATAAAGCGAGGATGCATATCACGTGTTCGAAAAACCCAACCATTGCTGTTTCAAATAGTTTCACAAAATAGGACACATTTTTCTGTGGACAACCCACAAAACCTTAACCAAAGAAAAGAAATTTGAGCTTTCCCAAGTGAAGTCTTGCAATTTTGAAACAAATTATGCCCCATTTTGTTTTAGTTGACTTCAATAGATGACCTTTTTGGGACCACTAGCTCATTTTAATCTAATTAAACGACTGACCCAAGTATACGAAGTTCAACAATAAATTAAAAATATACAAAGTCGTAAAATTACTTAATTACCAGAATTTATTTCAATTTAATGTAGGGTATAGGGTAGGCCTACAATTATGAAAGTATTTATTTAGCTAAAAATATAATTATAATTTTGTGTATACAGAATATTTACGAGAATCTTTTAGAAAATCTGTTCTTCATAATAGTACTGCGATTTCCAAAAGTACATTCAGCAAATATAAATGAGGATATAAAAGGTTTAGTGGATGACAGGAGTGAAGGGATTAATTTGTTGGATAACTGATTACGAGTGGAGATTGCGGATCGGTGAGTAAAAGAATTATTGCGGATGCAAGTTTGATGTTTGCGGGTCGATGATGACGTCACGCGCGTTCGGGGGATTCCACAATGAACGATAGGGGGTGCGGGTATTAACGGCGATGGTGAAATGGTTGGCGTTGAGAGGAGAGGAGAGGAGGATAGGAGAGGATGACGGGGATGAGGTTAGCTCGGTTGCCATGGCGACGGACGCGATGTATCATCGTCGGCATGGTCGTCGTCGTCTCCATGCACGATTACGGTTGACGCTTGCTCATTGGGCCCAATTGTCCACTCGATATTTCACCGCAATTTCACGCTTTTCCCGTCAAAAGCAAATGCTGAAATCGGCCATGGCCATGTTTGTCGTCGTTTCATCGAATACTTTTCCAGGTTAGTTGCAATTACAAGCGTTCATAAACACTGTATATCCGGTAGTAGTGCTATAGTGCATATGGCCGACAAACCTCCCCAAATTTAGCCCCTTATTCAGTATTCTCTCCCCTAAATATTCCTCTTTTATTTCCCAATTTAAAGATTTATTCGGTTAAAATACTCAATAATTTTGTCCTTTTTTTTAGTATAAAACAAATGCGTAAAGTTAGCAAGTCTTTAACATTTTCTGTTAATTATTTCTTTTAGATTTTTTTCCCAGCTGCTATTTGCTTTCCATGGCATTTGTTGTTATATTTTTTGCTCGAAATGTTAGGATTTCTGTGAAATTTACAGATAGATTTTATGAATTATCCAAATGGGAAATTGTCATTACAGCAAATGACACTGTAGGTTAATAAAATGCAATCAAATGTTTGGAATACTCTTCATATTCATACCAAGGTGGGTTGTTTGTAAGTTTGTAATGAAGGGATTATTTCCGTACATCTTGTGACGTCAAATGTGAAAAGCGACCTCTAGTGGTTGTATTTTTATAGCATTATGAATGACATTTTTTGAAAACTGCTATATTTGCAGCTTTAGTGTTTAAGAATATTTTTTAGTAAATGATGTCTTGCATAACTCAAAGATAATTGTTGTTTTAGCTATGTGGGGGTTATTTATAATTTAATATTCGTTACTAGTTTGCAAGTTTAATATTAGTTAATTATACCGGATGTTAGATTTAATAAAAATAATTACTTGTATTTTAATATTGCATATTGTTTGTGATTTTGTTATGGTTTTATCTGTTTTAGTTTTCGCTTAAGTTTTGAAACTTTGAAGAAATACAGAAAAACGCCCAAATAAATGAACGTTGTTAGTTGAATTCATACGTGTAATTAAAGTTGATCAGGCAGTTTAGTGAAATAATAGTCTAGGTAGGGCAATTTTGCGATATTGTACCTACCTTTTAGTTTGCACGCATTTCCTCTTGTTTCATTGATTATTTCATTATGAATATCCGGAGTGCAATGATGGGGGTAAATGAAATGAATGTGTTGTAGTAATTGTTTGGGACAGCAGTGATGGATTTAATGTTCATGAACAATGGCTTAGAATGAAGATGACGAACTTGTTTCTTTTGGTAAAGTGAGTGGAGAAAACATTTGTGTTCAGGGGTCGCTTTGCTTTACTGCATAACACCGCTTTGTTTCCCAAATGCCAGCAAGTTGGGAATAGCTGTTGCCAAGGTAACCGTAGCCAATGCCCAACCCACTTTGTACATTTTATCTCATTTCTGGGGCACACACATCGATTCTGCTCGCTCTTGGTGCATTTTCAAAAGACCATTTTGTCAATGTGATCGGAACGCACACCTTTTCACGGATACAAGATTGAAATCCGTTTGGTTTCCCCACAATGAACACTTGAATAACAGTTAAAGTTTATCGATTGCATACTTTAGTAAGGAATTTAATTCGTTGAAAAATTTGTGGAAGTAGATAGCGAGTGATTGCGTAAGAAAAGGAAAGAAAGTAAGATTATTGCATCTGAAGATGAAAGACGATTCACTTTATTTAAAAAAAACATTCATAAATACGTACATAAAACTCACGAACAATATTAAGAAATGTTATTGACATAAATAATAAGAACACATTTCAATTGATTAGTATTTCTTTAATAATGTAAGAAAGGTTTAGTGCTCAGTATTCATGCAGATTTTGCATGGAAATAGGGATGTTTTATTGCTTTTTCGATAATAAGATGAATTTATTGCGAGTCTAAGGGATGAAAACAAAGCTGCCAGGTGACACTGTAATATTGGATATTATATTAAAGATGAGAGGATTTTGTTAGAGTAAAAAGTGGATATAAGACCCTTGGTTATATAATACCTGTGTTTGGAAACATTTAGTTGGTTTCCATATCTTTAAATACAGGAAGAATCAGAAAATGCCAGAAATTCATATACAGTATGCACTGAAAGAGAAACTCGCAATTCTTGAACTAATAAATACAAGGAAATCACAAATGAAAGTTGCAAAAATGAAAGGAGCGTCAAGGGGTAATAGGTGAAACAACGAACAATTTTATAACATAAAACTACTTTATTAAATATTTCTGCTCATTTTCGATGTGTAAGTAAAAATATGGTAACCATACATACTAAATTTCATATACGTATGTAATACGAGAGAATCTTTTGTTACAACACCAGGATGAGTCTTAAAATAAGTAAAATTTTCATAAGACCGACCAATATGTTATAACAAGATAATTTTTATAAGACCAACTGGATATAAGAGCAAATTTTGTGCGCATTTTGGGTGATATGTGGCAAGATGAATACTCACTCGAGAATACGCCGGTCTCGTAAATAAGCCTGGTCAACAAGGAAAAAATTATAAGAATAAGCCCGGGCTTATTATCGAGGATTTCCGGTAAACTATTTGCGATTGAACATTGTGTGCATCAATTGATTGTTAGAACTGTCCATCAGGTGTCTCTGTAGAATGCAGTAATGGGCGTCGTCTCAGTCAGATTTGCAATTGTCTGAATGGCTATGTTCCGGTCGCAATTTCAAGAGGCGAATTGCAGTGAAGGGGGGATATCGATTTAGTCAGTTGTAGATGAGTTTTTTTTTGGCGGTGTTGGTCGTTTTTGGCCACAACGACGACGCGTAAAATGATGACGTTGCGCCAATAATGCGCCATTTTCCTATTGCTTTGTATGGGTGGAGCTGTTTTTGCATCAATCTCCCTTGTGTCATTTCCATGCTTTGCCTGCGGTTAATTCACTTGCCTCTATTGTTATCCTATATACCTGAGCCTGCATAAATCTCCAATTATACATTAGCTCTTGTCACACTTACTTACGTTGCATATAGGGAAATGGACTTTTAACACGGAAACCCTTCTGCAGCGCCCCCTGCAGGCACAAGATAAACAGTAAAAGTTGGCAATTAGAATAATGAATAATGAAACTAGTAGTCAAATAAAAGTGTTTTCTTCTGTGAGCAAAGGATTCTTGTTTGGAATTTATTTAAGATTGATTAAAAATAGAAACTTTTCAGTAGAGTTTATATAAAGAGTCACTTAGTTGGTGTTCTACGTGACACCACCTGAGGGCGCTGCATGTAATTTAGGCCACAAATCGCTTCAAAATATAAGTGGTATTTTCGTATGTGGTTGCAATTCTAATACGTAATTCTGATATTAGAATACTTGGATGGCACTATGCTGCATTGCTCACACTTTCAAATAGAAGTTATCTGAGGCTGGAATCGTTTAATAGAGAAAATTTGAGATCATTGGACTTACGCCCTTTTATAATGCGGATGACGGCTTGAGTTGGTGGGGTTTCAGGTAACAGAGGCGTAAAGAGCGATTGAGGATTGCATGAGTGGCGATTTTTGCTTATTGTTCGGGACCGCATAGGGAATGTGGAAGTTGAAATGAAAAGGTGGAATAGAGAGTAGGGTTGGGGTTGGGAATTGTTGTCGGCATTGGCGACGGCGTCGGTGTCGCGTTGCTTAGCAACGATTGGCGAATTGTTTGCGTCCTGTTCGTCCCATTTGGCCGCCACTTTGCACACTCTCCAACAACTCCAACTCCTTTAAAAATCGTCTTGGCCGTCATTTTGATCAAACTCCCCTTTCTTTATATACGTCACATCCCCCTCACTGAAAACGTAAGCAATATTTCTTATATTTTTTATGCATTTTTATAGGGCTTTTTTTCCAATTAAGCAGTATGCTAAATCTTTCTTGTCATTATACTAGTTATATTACAGGGTTTGTTCAGGTCCTTACTTTCTCTTACCCATATTTACTAATTTATTATTTAAAAAAACTAGATTGCTTTTCACAGAAATCAGGCGTAATCTTTAAAAAGCCCTTATAAGTATAGTCATGTATATGTTTAAAATCAAGGTTGCATCCATTTATTAAATCAATATTTATAATTGTGAAATATCTTAGGGATTGAAATTACACCAGGTTGATTGGATTTTGATGGAATTAGACATTTTGATACCATAGAATCGGTTGATCGTCAGTCTTTAGGAAGTCTTTACTAACTAGCTAACTAGTGTTAGCTGTAGTAAATTTGAATTTATGAATATAATGCTGTTTTTGGTAATTTGATATTGGAAAGTTATTCCATGTTTGTTTTTCTTGTTTTACACAATTAGAATGTTTTTTAGGTAATATATTGGTAATAGTATTAGTAATGCTTAAATTGCAGTTTTTGATTGAAATCGATACAGGAAATTGTTATTTGGCACATGTTGGATTTTAAGAATCCAGTGTGTTTTGGTTTAATATCAATGTAAGAAAGCTGTATAATCGGTGTGCAAATTTGTTCACCTTGTTGTCCGTTTTCGATTTGATTTTACAGAAGGTTGATTGAAGAAGTCCAGGGGCAAGTGGAGGATGTTGTCGATGGTGGCTTGTAGCGAAATGTTACCGCTGTTGCCAGACGACGATGTGGATGCTGCGGATGAAGGATGCGAGACTGCGGATTCAACCAGTGCTTCTCCAGTAGCATCACACAGGTCATCTGTTGCTCAACAGGTGGTGCAAAAGAAACAAACACTTTCTCAATCGTTGTAACCAAACACCGTTCATTTTGTTGTATCTTTTTTCCCCAACAGGGCCCTGACGATGACGAGCTTACGAGCCTAAGCTGGCTTCAAAACCGCAACCTGTTGAGGGTGCTAAGGGCTTCTGAAGCAAGTGCAGCCGCGCAAAATGGATCTCGGATAAGTGGCGCAGATGCGGAGTATGAAGATGACACATCTGCTTCCGGTGCTGGCTTCATTCCTTCAGATAGCCCCACGAGTGACTACGGAGACGATTGCGGAGATGGTTCCCTCGAGGTGAATTCCCCGGATTAAGCCTATATTGCCTTACTGTATATAGTAGGTTGATGTTTTTTTTTGTTTTTGCCTTATCAAATAGGAGAATTTCGGACATGGGTCATCGGAAGGAAAGTACGATCTAAGGAGCCGGCACTCGAAGCCGCCGTATTCGTTCAGCTCTCTCATCTTCATGGCAATTGAAGCCTCGACGTCAAAAGCACTGCCGGTCAAAGACATCTACGCTTGGATCCTCGGGCACTTTCCTTACTTTGCAAGTGCACCTACTGGATGGAAGAATTCGGTGCGCCACAATCTTTCCCTCAACAAGTGCTTCCGCAAAGTGGAGCGTGAGAAGAGTCACATGGTTAGTAACAGCAATGTGTAGTACGACGTAGTAATGTTCTGTAACTAATAAATGCATTGTTGGAATAACGGGTAGGATTGGTTTTTATTTTCTCATTTTGTAGAATATTGGCAAGGGGTCTTTGTGGTGCATAGACCCTGAGTTTCGGCCTAATTTACTCCAGGCCCTGCGCAAAGTGCCGTATTATTCGTACCAGCACTTGCAGTTGTTCACGGCCACAACGGCAACGTCAACGCCGCATACGGCAAACAGAGTTACACTAGTTCCAAGGTTTGTACACAAATAATATTGGCTAGTACTGTCTCAATATTAACATTTCGAAAGTATTTTATACACAAAATCATTTCATGTGGTAAATATTGTAAAATATAGGGTGGGGTGGCAGGTAAAATGTAAAATTGATGAAGTGTTTTTGGGAGTTTAATACTTCATCTTAAAAAGAAAATTTTATTGGACAATTGCCATTACAGAAAATTCACAAATGTTATTTTTATTATTATTTCAATTCATGTATAGTTGATGTTCCATATTAGATTAAGGATGTTTAGCACTGACAAATACAAATTTTTCAATGGAGGCTAGCCGTGATTAGAAAATTTTGATAAAACTTGTAAAAGATTTAATTTGTTCAGTGACCGCCATTTTGGAGAGGTTTCATTTTGGCCGACTTCATTGTGTGGTCATAGTTGCTATTGGCCATTGGTGCACACTTCACTGGAGGAGCCAATTGGTGCAAATTGAGTCAGGAAATGGGGTTCAGTCACGCCAACTTTGGCTGTACATTTGGGGAATAAGTGTGTGGCTGGCCCCCTAATTCAAGATGGCGGCCGAATGGTTTTTGGGATGGCGCGCTTGTTACGCCTTATGCCACAATTACTGGGCATCGTGCCAGATGAGGGATTGGCTCGTTTTTTGGCCGTTATACATGGTTTATAAGGCACGATTTATGGCAAATGTGATGCTAATTAGCACTAGCATTGTGACGATTCAATTGAAACGGAAGGGCGCCATTTTTCCAACTAAGAGGTTCTCTCCATCATTTTCCCACATTTTTTTTTGTTAAACCATCCTATACCACTTTATTTCTCACGCTTTATTATTTGCTTCCCAACATACGTGAGCAATATTTTGTGAATGAAGTTAAAATCAGCGAGAGAATTTGGGGATATGTAAACCAAGACTTTTAAAATACTTTTTTTACTTGTCAAATATGAAGAAACAGCTATACCCAATTTGAACTAAACATTTCAGTGTATGTAGCTTTTGTGTCAATTATATTACAGTGAAACTTGCCTTTAGGGACAATTAATGGCTCCATTTCACGAGCGGCCGGCCCCAATACAAAAATTCTTATTCTTTATTGACATTTTAAAACAATCGCGAATTATTGATTGGCACACACATTTTGAGCTATCAAATATTATCTTTTGTACTTGGACTTGGTTGCATAATTTTTCAGCAAATTTATGTTGCGATAATCCCCCAGATTTGGGGAAAAATTTACAGTTGAGTCCTGCTTAGAGAGGTTTTACTGTAGTAATTTTCTGAATTGTGAGATATTGATTTCGATATTTGTTTCATTCGCAGTTCGCAGAAATGTCACATGGTGAGCACAAAATTGGCAGGAAACCTTCCAAATCCAGGTTTTTTGAATTTTGCTAATTTTTTAATGTCTTGCGATAAGATACAGGAGAATATTGCATAAAAGATTAGATATCATTTTAAATTGTTCGTTTGTTGATAAACTTGCAGAATTGTTTCCGTATCTTTCGAAACGCTTGGCAGCATCCACCATTAAAGGTACAACACGTAAGAAAGTTTCCATCGATATATGTAATGCTTCGTTTATTCTTAAAATAGATATGTACCTTTCTAATAGGTTTTTGTTTTTGATTTCGATTTTTACACCAGAACAAGAAGTGGATGCCGCCGCAACAATGCTGGCCCTTAAGAACGGGCCCGGTCTCGTAACGCCGGCCGCGACAACTTCCGAAAGCTCATCAAGGAAACGAGTCTGCGCTGAAGAAAACGGAATCGCAGAGAAACGGAGGAAAAAGTGGGAAAACCGAAGGTATTAAGATGATGTGTATGATGTGAAACATTCACGTAGACGTAACATTTACACCATTTAACTGACAAATTGCAGGACATGCGAAAGAACTTTGTGGCCTCGCAGACCTACTTCGATCGCCGTTGGGGAATTTGAAGGGGTGCCTGCCCCACTGCCCAGTGCCTCCGTCCCTGTGATGACCGTGGTCACTTGCTGCCCGAGCGAAGACCACACGTACAGCACTCTCAGTTCGCCGTCACCTTCATCCATCGATGCCGCGTTCGAGTTCTCGGAACCAAGCAGAGGTATAATGCACAAGTTTCAAGAAAGCTAATAAAATTTCCTGTAAATTGTGCTGTTAAATGGTTTGAAAAGCCAAAGGAATCTGACAGCAACAGCTGTAGCTTAAGCAAATTCACAATTTAGTGGTGACAAACGACAATTGATGACTTTTTTATAAATTAAGATGCATAAGGTATTTATTTAATGTACTGTAAATTTATACCAATTAAATTCTAGAACATCTACCTATTTTTCTACATAATTACCATATTGGTCGATGCATTTTTGTATTTCTAAAAAATACAAGACCTTTTGTGTTATTTTTTAACCTTTTGAAAGTAAGTAACTAGTTTACACTAGGTTTTTTTCTTTCTTTTCAAATTCTTTTTGTTGTAGCTCTTTATCTGGAATTTCTGTTTGTACCAATTGATCCAGATAAGGTGTTTTATATTAGAATTTTAATGAAAGTATGGAGTTTTTTGCGAAATCTTATGCGAACCCTGGATGAATATACTAATAATTCGAATTGGGCGTAATTTCTCAGATGGAAGTGTGGGTAGCGACGCGGACGCCGAAGATGAAGACGACGACTACGACGCGGAACGAGCAATAACGGGTGCACACAGGTCCAGCTTCTTTGGGCAGCGTGATGAGAACGAGTTGAGAAACGGTTTTGATTTCGAGAACAGTAATAGTGAACAGGTGGAAGACGAAGACGAGGAACAGATGAAGATAGTGCAAGGAGCGGACGCACTCATGAACCTGGCCGGAATCCGAGGAAGGGAAAGACGGATCCGAAGGGCCGCAATGCAAAGAGCCCAGTTAAGGTAATGACATCCCCAAGTTGGCCGTGAAAAATGTAAACAACCAACACATATTAAACATCTACCTGCGACAGATTTCATTATCAACCCCGCAAGACAGATAGTTTTTATGAAATTGGCCGGTGGCCACTGTTCCGTGAATTCTCAAAGTTCTCTTTGAGTTTTACCAAGGTTTTTCTTGAGTTGCTCTTGCCAGATATTTCAATTCTTATATGGTTCCTTTTTTCCCTTTTCCCCTTTGGTAAAGTTTATCTGACACGTCTTGAATGATGGAGTTGCAAAATAAGAAGTTAGTTTGTAATGTGAACAAAAATACTTGGTTACTATAGTTTTAGAAATTTGTTGAACACTTCCAGAGTTAATACTCCATCAGTTAAATGTGTTATGATTTAGTCGGTGAACAAAATTAATATTTATTTCTTGCATCTTGAATACTTCTTTGATTGAGTGTCATGTGTGTTTTTTTTGTTCGGATGAGTTAACCGTTATTGTGTTTTGCATATGTGTTAACAATATTGAAAAATTGGAGGAAAATGATTATGCAACCGTATTTATACACAAATCAAAGGTGTTTAGAAAAAGGAAATCTCTTTTTGTGTCATCTTGATTAACTGCAAAGCTCATCTTGTGTTTGTTGTGGTAACAAAGTAATAATTGGGAGATGCGATATATTATATAATATATATGAAATAATATTATTATAATGAAAGTGTCACTGACTTTTCTAACTCGCAGGGATTTTAATGAGTACGTTTTACGTTGATCTTATTTTTCTGATCGTCATTGTAATTTGGAAAATGTGTAGCTTCGTTTCTTGACTTGAAACAAAAACTTGGCTGCACTTTAGCAATAATACCGTTGTAAATGATATTTATTCATTTGTTGACTTGAAAATATAACAAATTATATGCACTTTTTTGTATTTTCAAATTTGCAAAGCAATTTTGTTGCTGTTGAAAGTCTTTACAGATCGAGGGGAAAATTATATATTAGTTTGATTTCAAAACTTATTGACATAATAAATAAGGGATTTTTTTTGCAGGAGGTTAATCACATATCGAAAAATTAAAATAACATATGAATGCATGGGATGCTTTTCACCCAAAAGTTTTGATTTAAATTAATAAGTTATAATAGTAACTATTAATTGTTTGTGAAACATTTTGTCCACGCATTTCTGATTTTTATGTAGGAGCTATGAAAGTAATTCCTAATGTTAATTGAACATTAAGCAAAAAAACATTGGAAATGGGAAGAAAAGCAAATATTGCTAGTTGAAGAAAATGCTTGTCATCTTGTTGGTAGTAAATGTGCTGGAAATTCGAAAGTTTTCTTATCCTTGGAGATAAAATGAGACGGCGAAATGTGAACAGAAGTATGCAAATCCCGTTATTTTCCTGCTGGAGAAGTATATGTAATATAAAAGCATATTTTATGTTCATTCAGGTGGAAATGGTTACATTGAAACGGCAATAAAGGCTCAACAGGGCAAAAGATGAAGGAAAATGGAACCAATGCATTCACATGTCCTTAATATTGGTTTGATGTGAAACACGAATGATGAAATAGAAGCAACAAATATGTATTCCACTATAGAAATTTTAATACTTCTCCATTTGTTGGAAATGATAGTGCTAGTTCAAGTACTTCATCTTCACCGCAAGAACACGAAATCAACATATATGATACTTGTGAAGTATTTAGTACTTTAATTGTTTTACAATTTGCTGCATTTGCTGATGAAAAATGCAGGATAAAATATCAAGAAAGATATATATATATCATGAAATTTCAACATTGTTTCTATTACAAAAATGGGGCCTTAGTGAAGGAGATCCCCAAATCACCTCATTTAAGGTTGCTGCTATATTTGTAATTGCTTTGCACTTCCCTTCGTTGTGAAATCAATAATTTATTGTGCATCTTCAAATCATTTTCTAATATATTATAATGCCACATTTCGTCAGCAAATTCAATCAAATGAGAAACTGAGTACTGTAAATTAGTGATGGATTTTTTGACATTACAGGGTGCAGTGAAAGATGTATAATGCGCAATCTATTATCTGTAAATTATCGATTCAACAGTAATTATTTATGTTTAATATTTTACATTGATATTTTGATACGTACATATTACATATTTATAAAAGGTAAACATATATTAGTTTGTCTTATGTTTAAATGTAAATGAATAGTGTTTTCAAAATTTAAATGAAACTGCATGCTTGCGTACTTTGGAAAATATTGGTTTTCAGAAAGTCCAGTGCTATATATTACAATTAAAACCAAACTTTTAAAATTATAAATTATTATTATATGGAAATTGTAACAACTGCATGGTAGCAATTTGCTGAATTTAAACAGTCGGCTCAGTACTTTTTAATATGCACAGTTGTGACGCTTTGTAACAAAATACTGGTCTAATTTTATTTCTTAATGACATGATAATCTGATAGAATTTAAAAAGAAAGCACTTTAAAAATATGTTTTGGGGGGTAGGATGCCCGCATACCATGTTTTATCGTTTTTGTGATTTAAACCGTTAAAATGTGGATATGGAATAAGGTTTAATATTCTATCAATCATTAAACACTGTTGTGTTTGTTATACATGCTTGCAAATTTGTATAATAATATTGCAAAACGTTTATATAAATATTGCAGACATGGTTTGTGGATGACCCCTTTGTGGATGATATGTTAATAAGTCGCTAGCAAAAGCGTCGTTGCAGGCCTGTGACTGATAACTACCTTGTTCATATCATTTATAATCGGGCATCAAGTAGTAAATAATCACCGCCCACGTCGATTGTTTGCTTGGAATAATTCAAATGAATGTATATTTCGTACACAATGGAATTGTGATATTTGTGTCGTCTCCAAGTTGTTTATTAATATAAGATGGATGTTGATTCGGATTTTCACGCTAGATATCAGAAATTAGCGTCCGAATATGCCAAGGTAATTCAAAGTTCCCATACGCGTTGCCGTACGTCACATTCATAAAATCATTTACTAATTATCTTGCTATTTATTAATCAGGTGAAATCTCAGGTTTCTGTGCTGAAAAAGGGGCTTTTGGATGAACAAGCAAGAAGCAAAGATATGAAGGTCTTCTTAATTCTTTATAATCAGCCCATTAATTATATTATATCAATAGTAGATGAATGTGTATACATTTGTAGGATGTCATGACAGAAAAAGACCAAGCGCTGCGCAAATACGAGCAAGAGATGGAAAGTGTGAATTTCCGCAACCAGCAACTGACCAAAAGAGTGACCATTCTGCAAGATGAACTGGACATGATTCAGCAGCGAAGCCGTTCAAAGACTAAAGTAAATGCAACGAATTCTGTGACAAAATTCACAAAACATCACATCTAATTACTACACGTACAATGTATAGATGAAGGACAACACGGCAGTTCAGCATCCACCGTCTTCAGAGATGCACAATCACATTTTGGGAGAAGAATTGCGAAGCAAGATAGAAGAGAATGAACGTTTGCATCAGCAGGTAAAATGTAAAATTTTACTTGTATGGAAAGATATACAACTGTTATTTGTTTAAATTGCTGCAGATATACGAGTGGGAGAAAACACACGAGCAGATTGTTTCCAATTTACAAACGAAAAACGATTCCATGGAAATGGAGCTTTCACGGCATCAACAAAAACTGGACGCAATTCACGATCAAAATTCCAACTTCGTGGAAAAGTTGCAACGGGAGAAATCAGTGATCGAAGTACGTAGTATTAATTTTGTGAAATATCACAGAAGTACTAACATGGGGAAAATTAAATATTGCGTTACTTGAAATCCATGAACGTTTATTGTTATCAAATTTTTGAACAGTCCAAATTAAAATCACAAAGCGCAGAGCTGAAAGAAACTCGTATGCGTGCCGAAGCATGGTAAGTAATATACTCATTGATTTTTTATTATTTTAGTGAGTTTGTTTAGAATAATTTCGACTATGATGTGTTATTTCAGTGAAGATAGATTACGCGAATTGGAGGTCAAGCTCGGATCCAAAACGAGAACAACGGAAATGATACTTACTTCTCGGCTGCCGTTCATTGACAACAGTAAAACTTGTTATTACGACTATGTAAATACCAAAAAGAGGAGAACTACCCATGTGATTTTTTAATCGTATCGCAGACAGTCCGATTCTAAACGCTCTCGATGTACCCGCGTTCGAAGAAATGCTGCAGGGTCAAACAACTGAATTTGTGAACGCGTTGTCACCTTTGGTTAAAGATATAATTTCCGGTCTGTCCAATTATCACACGTACACCGGGCAACGCGTTCAGATCCCACCTTTTGGCGAAGGCGTTGACGAATATATTTCCGCCACAAATAAAAAGGTCAATTAGGCTTTGTGGCCTTTTTTTATATTTTCGTAGTGTAAAAATGGCTCATTAATAAAGTTATTCTATTTTCAGTTGGCCGAGTATCTGCACTCGAATGCCACCGACTTGCGACCGTTGGAACAAGCTTTTCGAGAATTTCACGACCGATTAAAACAGGATTTCTTTCTCGTATCGGTGCGTTAATTTGGATGGACAAAGAAATTGCCAGTTTGAATGTTTTGATTTGTAATTAAAGGGAAATTGGCAAACTGCTTTGCGTCCTTGTGTGGAGAAGTTCACTGCTTACATTGCGTACCTGAAAAAACTCGATCCGTACCTAATACTAAGGTGGGGGAAATGATTTTATTTATAGTAGGGTTAATACTTGACTAATAATGGACGTGTTCAGTTTAGGCGAAGAGAACTCGCACGCTAAGTGCACGCTGAGTTTGCGAGCCAAGAACGAGCAGCTACTCAAAGTCAATGCTCATCTAATGGACGTTTTCGACAAAATAGATCAACAACTCTGTTTACTCAATTCCGATGGTTTGTAAGAGTGTTATCAATATTTCTTTATTGCCGATCATCCTATCCATTTGAGTCACAACAATGTTTTGCTTTATAGTTTCTGCAAGTTTCGTTTGCCGGCAGCAAGCGATGGAAAATTTGCTGATACGCGTCGAGGAACTACACAGTGTTCTGAAAGGTGAAACTGACTTGATAATGTTGTAAAAATATGTTTGCTAACAATTTCTTTTGCAGAGGCTTCTTCCTACTTCAATTCCAAAGTAACTTTGGATCGCCAGGTGGCAACAACCTCTCCGAAGTTGCATACGACTGATGAGTGCGTGCTCGCATCCATCGTTTCGCTCGTCACCACATTTGGCAAAGTACGCATTGTATTTTGGTGCAAAGGTATTAGGAAAACCTAATATAATATACAAATCTTAAATTATTGCCAGCTCTCGGCCACACTTAAAAGCAACTGGGACACAATATTGTCGAATCTGATGTACCGAACACGAGGCGGAGCGGTGGCCGAAGGTGATGCGTGCGTTGCTGCCGAAGAAATGGTCGGACAGATGGGACAAAAAACATCTTCTTACATATCTAGATTAGATGAGGTTGTGATGGAAATAGTAGTGATACTTTTACAATTAAATGAAGTATTTTGTTCTAGCTAGGAATTATTTTTGTCAGGAACGCCCAACTTCAACTCCATACGCAAAAGCTCTTGAAAATAGCCAAGAAACCATCATTGCACAACTGAACTCTAGTCAAGAAACTATAACAAAGCTACAACAGGTTTGTAAGATTTCATTGGTTGCAATATAGCAGAATTCCAGTTATTGCATGTATTAATTGAAATTTTGGATTGGATATACGAGTAATCAAGTGTTCGGACAACATTTCAGGCTCGCGAACACTGGATGCTCGAATTCCAGCTACTGCAAATAAAGCACGAGAAAGTATTGAAGGTCGGTATGAAAATGTACCTTTTTTTATTCCTACGGTAGATTACATTTGCATTTTATTTCCTATCCTCAGAAACTGAAAGCTTTTGAAGTTCCACAACCAGCAAACGCAATTTGCACCTCACAATCTGTGGAGGTATGTTTCTTTTTATTATTTCATGCAGTTATTTTGCGTTTGTGTAAGATATTTTTCGATTCAGGTTGGGCAATTAGCTTCCAGAAACAGTGAAATGAAGTCCTGCGATGCGACCGAGCAAGAGTTGCGCAACTTTTTTAACTCGCGGCTTCAGGATCTGATCGTGCAGATGCAAGTGGCCAACAGTAAAGCTGTTGCATTTCATTCCGAGGTCTACTGTTAAATTTGCATACCTACGTTCAACTGAAATTAGTCGGAAATTAATAACGTTAACGTTTCAGTTGAGCACAGTGCAAGCTCGGCTCCATATTTCCGAAAAGAGCAAAACTACGATACAGTCACAACTCGATTCGGCTCGGCACTTGACCGAAGAGCTGAAGGTCGATTTCACCTTGGTGTATTTTTAGATAAAAATACTCAAAGTTTCTCTTGTTTTGCCACTCAGGAGGAGCTTCAAACCACGACCAAAAACTACGAAAGTCAACTCAGCACGATGAGTGAACACATGGCCAGCCTCAATGAGAAGCTCGCTAATCAGATGGATGAAATAGATGCTCTTAAATATGAAATCTCCAATCTGGTAACAAGAATATTGCTTAGTAAAAACAAAAATGCAATTTGAATTGTTATTACAGGTGCGTGATCTTTAATTATTGTATTTTATTTGAATGTTTCTTAGAGTACAAAGAAGCTCAGGATCGGGAAATAACTATGAGAAATATATCATTATGATTTGATTGCCCATGCTTTTACAATCGGCGTTCCATTAATTATGAAAATGTATAATAATAAACAAGCAGCACTATAAGTTACATTGCACTGATATTTTATTTGCCATTGAAAAAACCATTTTTAGTTTGCGTTACGCTGGGATTGGCTGATTCGTTTATTTGTGGTGGATTTTGTTTTGCATTTGACAAGAAGAAAATTTGGTCCAAATACTACGGTGGTCCATGTTAGTGGACTGCACTGCATTACAATTAGTTTTGTAGAAACGCGCTAGATGGCAGCACTTGTATAACGAGATTAATAACGGCACTCGCAACGGGAAACAAGAGGGGCCCTGGATGAGAGGCTAGTAGGGATCGGAGCGCGCGTTCGATTCATCGTTCATTCGCAGCGCAGCCGCTGCGGAAGACGGATGTGTCTCCTTTTCCCTATAGCGGCCGCCGCCATCCCAGTGCAACAACCGGCATTCTACACATTTTGACATCACCCTCGGCAGGATTGGGTGGCGTACGATCAACTGCGTGCAAATCTGTTTGCGAGAAGCGTTTCACCCGCCCACCAATGTTCACGGGCACGGTGAATTTGAAATTATGCGAAGCAGTCGACCTGAAGCCGACGGACTTTTCAATGCGGCATGTGACCGGCAAAGCGCCGCAGCTGATCGACCCTTACGTGGCGATCGACGTAGACGAGATCCACCTGGCCAGATCGACCACTAAGACGAAGACGTTCAAACCGGTGTGGAACGAAGACTTCACGAGCGAAGTGCACGATGCCAAGAATCTGGGTCTGACCGTTTTCCACGATGCGGCCATTCCACCAGACGTTTTCGTCGCCAATTGCTCTGTGCCTTTTGACGATCTGGTCAGCAGATGTCACTCGGACATTTGGGTCAGTTGCCGTTTTCTTACTTCTCCGGCTCAAATCTCACTTTCCCCGTTAGCCGTCTGTCGTTTTCTATCGCTTAATTCCCGCTCTCGGACATGCGAGAGACGGGGAAACTGTATTCCTGCGGTGGTGCGGGTTGGAGGATGCGCGATAAACGGAACAGCCGCATGAGCTTGCCGATCCTCATGTTTGCTGCCGTAAAGCTCCGGTTACGTTTATCAGCGCTCACCCTCATGCCATGAGCACTGCTGGAAAGCGAAGGTGTTGGTGGCGATCGATTGCATGACACTTTCGGATGCAGACGTTCTAGAAAAGGAGGGAAAATCTCAAAAATCTCTATATGATGCCAAGTTTATAATCAATGTATGCGGATGATGTGTGAATTGTAGAGGATGATGTCATTTTTTGAGATTTGATCCTAGTTTCAACGGATTAAAAGGGACAGAAACAACATCTTTTAAATATGCAATTTGGAAAATTGAATTGAACAATTTTGTCAATGTGAATGCTTTAATTGATTATGTCGTTGTTTGGTAGTGGAAATTCTGATAAGATTGAACGTATTTTTCATGCGGGATCGCGTTTACTATACAGTAGATGATTCTGGTGAAAGGGATCGGTTAAATGAGGAGAGAAAAAATCGAGGCGAATCGATATATGATTCGATACGTACCGATTCACAGTTCCATGCAGTGATCCACTGAGTGGGATGTATCGAAAATATCTTATTACACCTGGGTTTTTCCTTGTGGTTCTACCGATGGATTGATGAAAGACGTCGATTTTTCACTAATATTTAGCGGTTTACTGTTCGAATAAATTGCAATTTGCACGATTATGTAGAAAGAATGTTTGAAGTCGCTCATAAATATATAATTAAAGGAAAAATACAGGCGGTGCGATACAGGTATGTACCGTTTCAGTTTAAACTCGTATCGATAGCATCCTCTGCACCGTGGCATTGCGCAAAGAAATGGAAAAAGATGGGAAATCTAGCTATTGGTTTCATTTCGGGGGTCAATCTAGCGTTATGAGTGTGGCGTAATGGTATTTTTTCACGTTTTGGGATGCGAGTTGTAGGAGTGATTTTTGGCTGAATTTGTAGAAAAGGGGTTTGGGAATCTGACAGACGCATAACGTCGTTTATCCGAACGTGGAATTTCTGCCTCGGTCGCCATAATAAACGGCGCGTGCAATGGACAGAAAAGCTGGGAAAAAAGCTGCGGTCGGCTCGCATCGTTGCAGTTTTCATGATGATTGTGGTGTGGGATGAGGGCAAATGGCGATTTGGAGAGGCGATGAGTGACACCGACTGAGAATGTTTTTTTTGTGGAGGGGGAGCGCATCATGGCCCTTTGCGACGCCATTTTGATGCATTTTCGGGTTTTCCTTTCATTTTTCTCCTGCGGCGTGATGGCGTTTCATAAATTACGACCACCATCTGCCTGATAAAATAGAAACGCCACCGAAACTTGTTCTAATTTTAATATTCAGGCCTGACATTTCTATTATCCTGTATATGAGCATTTGAATGTTTTGCTTCTGTAATAAAAATCATTTCATTACTGCATGTTTGTATATTCAGCTAGTCTAGCTATAAAAGATATGCCAAAAGTTAGAGCTAAATTGGGAATTAAAGAAGAAAAACTGTCTAGATTTTTGTAATATCAGCCTCCTAAGGTTTAACCATCTTTCTTAATAATAATATAATAATACTACGAAAAATAGCGCCCAAAGTATAGAAATAAGAAAATTACGCCTGTGTGAATCATTGAATTAATGGGAAGGAAAATTTAAGGCAAATATGTGGGGAAATACCAGGAAAAGATATAGGCAGGAGTTTTATTATTGTACCTCTGGGAATTTTGAGGAAAAGTAATTAATAAAATTCTGAATTACAAATATAGTTAGAATTTGTAAAATTCCCAATTCGGTTCTCTTCATTAATTATTATCCCCTTTCCCCCAATTTCAAGGTAAACATAGACAACTATATTTAATTGATGTAAAATAATTGCTTAAATTTGATATAATTACCATATTATGTTAAATATAGCCGAGCTTCCGGTCGGTTGCCAACTAATTTGCAATTTACATACATTTGTGCATTGGTATTCATGTTTTGTTGTGATATTTCTGGAGAAGTTGCTGGTTAAATAAATCCCTTGGATTTTGTCAAATAATATACATTTCTTGTGAGTTGAATTGGGAGAAGGAAAAGACTGGCTCAATTTTAAATCTCTATATCCAGACTGGTCTGTAATTTCGAAAGATTTGATTAACTTTTCGCAATTAAGTTGGATGGTAATTTGCGTTTCGCTCTTGATATGGTTTTTTTTTGTGCTCAATTTCAGATTGATCTGGAACCATCTGGGAAAATCCATGTCGTCATTGACCTACAGAGAGCTGCCGCAGGTATTTATACTGATTTGGTGAAAAAATGGAGAAATATCTCGATGAAAGTCACTTTCTTCACTTGGTGTATTAACTGTGTGAAATGTTTTCTTTTTCTTCCACTTTACAGAACGTAGTAATGTGACATTTTTTCGTTAATTCACGCGTTCACTCTTCATATATTTGTTTATTGTTGTCGTTGACAAAAATGCGGTTGCGTATCATTTAATTCAGCATGTAAATTTGTTCATTTATATTCTTAGGAAATTCATATGGAGTGTTTCGGTTAATTCAAATAAATGGGATTTGTTTGCACAATGATCCGTATAATTACTCTGGTGGTAAACCAAAGAAATATTTTGATTTCAAACAATGTCTTTGTATAAAAGGATGGTGATACATTGTGAAATATAGTAGAAAGAATTGAAAACTTCAATCCTTGTCATAAGAGAAATTGCTTATTTTTAATTGCCGCTGGAGCGAAGGCCATTTTGGACAAATTGGCCGAGTTTCAATTATAAAATATAAAAGAATATAATTGGTGGAAGGTCATGAGAGCGATTGGTTATTATTTTGCGACCCGGCTAGGCATATAGCTAAAATTACAATGCGCTTATTTGGTTCCAAACTTTTTTGCGGTGTGGGGATATTAAAAGGAGATTTTTTGCTTTGTTTTGTTGGAAAGATTGTTTTGAGTTTGTCGCTTTAGCAATGTGGATTTTGCATCATTTTATTTCTTTGCCAAGACAAAGCGCAGCCAAAGCCGAGGGTGTTCAAGGAACGCCAGGGCCTCAACCGGCGGCGCGGGGCCATGCGAAGACGTGTCCATCAAGTGAATGGGCATAAGTTTATGGCCACGATCTTGAGGCAGCCTACGTTCTGCTCTCATTGCAAGGAGTTCATTTGGTATAAATATTAATTACAGCGTATTATTCCTTGTTGACAAATCCAATCGTTACGCGAGTTTGTGTGCCGAAAATGGACAATGCTCATGTGTTTTGTTTTGAATGCAGGGGATTAGGGAAACAGGGATACCAGTGCCAAGGTAAGGTGCAGTGATGTGAAAATGTTGAAATGAAGCACCAAGGGTTTGAAATTGGAAATATTAATTCTCATTTTGATTTTTTTCTCTTCCAGTTTGCACTTGCGTAGTGCACAAGCGATGTCATGAGATTGTGGTTACAAAGTGTCCCGGATTGAAAGACAGTTCAAATGATGAGGTGAATGAACAAAACGGTTTTCAGAAGTTTGTCTACTGTTATGATTATTGTCATTAGAAAAGTGCTTGTTGCTGTTGAATTTGTTTCTCAAAACACAATCGAACGTATTGATGTGTTGATCGAGTGCATTGAGCATTTCACGGAATTTAGTGTTAGTTTCGTACTAGACACTTATTTCAAAGTACCATGACCCTCAAGTTCCAGCTAGATTCCAAGTGATAATTTAACAAGTAACGGCTTTGCGTTTTGGGCCGAGATTCACAGAAAAAGGGCGGATCGAAGTTTTATTCTCGTTATTGTACGTAACGCAAATAAGAGGAAATCGGAATGGTAAAATCTCGATGGTTGTTTTTTCTCAGATTAGCGAAACAAGGTTCAATATAAACATCCCGCACCGGTTCAGCGTGCACAGTTACAAGCGGCCAACTTTCTGCGATCACTGCGGCTCGTTGCTATACGGCCTCATCAAACAAGGACTGCAGTGTGAAGGTAAAGGTACGCACCACGGAATCCAACTCTTTCCGATTGGCTCTGTTGGGGCATGGGTTGTTTTGTTTTTTTGTAATGTGGTAATCAACGTGAGACTCATTCACCCCGTGAACCGTTCAGCATGCAAGTTGAATGTGCACAAGCGATGCCAGAAGAATGTGGCCAACAACTGCGGCATCAATGCCAAGCAGATGGCGCAGATCCTCAGCGACATCGGTATCACGGGCGACAAACTGAACATCAAGCGAAAGCCCAAGGCAGGTTTTGTTGGTGGTATAGATTGTGTGCCAGTTAACGGAATGCAATATACCTATCCCAACTAAAGATGATAATGAGGCCCCGCCCTCTTTTTCCTGAAATCAAATCGATCACACGTGTCTGGTGACGAATTGACCGCAAACTGGTTGCCGTGGATAACCAGACATATCTAAGCGATATTTCCACCTTGAAGCTCATTGGATGTCGCCAAAAATATGACGTCAAAAGGGCGTGGCCTCGTTATCATCTTTGGTTTGGAGAGGTATAGTAACTTTCATATGGGATGATTTCAGGCTTCGTTCAGCGAATCGCCAAACAGAGCCGGTCAACATTACACGGGCAGAGCTTCGGCATCGAATCTACCGATTCCGGAGAATTCCTCGGGTAGGTTCAATATGCGTATATCACGTCTATGCATTGAGAATTAGTAAATAAAACTGGCCGATGTTGGCAAATACGTAGTGGAGCAGTGTGCTATTTGTACATAATATTTGAGACTTTAATTACCGTATTTTCTCGAGTGAACAAAGGGTGTTTATTGTCTCAACTTGTCTTTTAGTGTGCTTTAAATCTGGTTAGTAGTTTGTTGACAACTGAGTTTCTTTGAAAGGTATTGTTAACTCTTGTTTTGGTGATTACGAGTCTCTGAATCGAAAATTTCCATTATCCTTTACTTATAAATAGAAATGTAATTTGAATAACTTGGATTCTCGTTGGGTTACAAAAATTTGCTCTACAATTAAATGTGAAGTGTATATATTGCATTGTTCTCATTATCACTAACTAAAATTAAAACTGAAGAAATTTATGCAGCATTATGTATTACCTTTCAAGAAATTAGCAAAGGAAAGAAAACAGAGAAGTAAGATTTACTACTGATAATAATTTACAAAGATTTATGCTGAATTTAAAATATAACAATGTTAAATTTGGAATGTGTAGTATTAAATGTGAATGTTTATTTGTTAATTTAAAACTCTGTTTTTAGAGCATTTGAGAAATAATCCCCAATCTGATGCGAGTGTATATTTTTTATTAAGTGGGCATCAACCGAAATTATGTAAGCTAATCGTCCTAAACTGTGAAGAAGGTAATTGGCAGAAGTTGAAGAAATTATAAAGCCTGTTTATACCGGATTGCAATCGTAATTTTAAATGAGCAAACGCGACTGGTTTGTAGGAAGTTAATAAATTGGTGGAAAAAGCAATGTTTGGTTAGCTTTTAAACTGGAACATAAAGTAGACACATCGAGTTGGTAAATGTACAAATACCATTGTTCACGCAGATGATCCGAGCGATTCTTCGCTAGAACGTCTCAACTTAGATTCTTCGATGGGTTCGAGCAGCAAGACGGGTTCACGCGACGACGAGAAAGCGGAGGAATTGCGGCTGCAACTCATTGCCCAGGAGGTGATGAACGAAAAGATGAAACACATGGAAGGAGGCAAGCAACACCCGCCGCGTGACCGCGA
>WWPM01014636.1:0-19815 GCA_023279145.1 Glomeris maerens | reverse complement strand
TTCTCAGCTTTGGCAGCCCCATTAAAGTATAATCCTTGAGACTTTTAAGATTGTTTCCAGATATAAGCAGTTCTTCTAAGTTGTTCAAATTGATAAAGAAGTCTTCAGGGATGAAACCAATACGGTTTTCACTTAAATCCAACGAAATTAGCTTGGTTGAATTGACAAGGAGACTTGGGGAAAGATATGATATTAAGTTGTGGCTTAGATAAAGTTTTTCCAGCTCGGTTTGAAGTACAAAGAAATTGTCATCAATCATTGTGATATTGTTATATGACATGTCCAGCTCTTGAAGATCGACTGTGTTGTATAAGAAGTCATTAGGAAATGACATTAAACCTCTGTTGTGAGCCACTTTTAGTGTTTTCAATCTTGAGGTTTCACTAAGAAGATTTGCTGGAAGATTGTGAAGATTGTTCCCAGATAAGTCCAAAATCTGTAATCACATTAATATAGTCAGCTATAATCATTTTGGTGTAACAACACTTTCTATACGTGTCTATATGTACTTTCTAGGACATTAATAGCGTTTTGAAACAAGACATTTGCAAAATTAGGATACGTGAAGAGCTGGAAATTGAAACCAAATTTACCAAGATTAAAACAATTTCAAGCTAATTTAAAAAACATGAATTCTGAAATTTGTTATGAACAATTCAAATATTATTGGATCCCAATATGATGTTATTACATGCTTGGAATTACAATACATGCGTATTAATGTGGCTCATGAACTTTTTTAACAGTACTACATGCTAGCTGAAGCTAATCTGAAGATGTATCTACATTGGGATTCCATTAATGTTATCATTTTGGCAAATTTTTAAAACGAAGCTCTGCAATCAAATACTATTCTAAATGAATGTATACTATTTTTGTAAAACTCTTCTAATAATACTTTTCTTAATGACATCAATTCGCATCTTATGAACTTAAAAATTCCCACACTAATGATATCTTTATTCAATACTGCTTTGAAACTATTAGAATTTCTAGTCGAGAAGAAACAATATTCATATTTCTCACAAAAACTCTAAAACAAAATTAATGAATCCATTACATGACATAAATCAATAATGTGTTACTTATTAATCATATTAGCCATTACCCTTATTGTATATTAGGCATCATTTGAGGTAATATATTTACCAATTTTGTATTATATTCAACAAAACATTAAATCTTATCACTTTTATCACATTTGGTCTCATTTCATGATTTCATCTTCAGGATAATGAGTGTCACAGTTAATTTAATGACTGACCTGTAGTTTAGTAAGGTTTTGAAAAACGAGGGCGGGAAGGTTGCCCAGTCTATTGTTCGCCAAGGAGAGCTGTTTGAGGTTTGGCAAAGAAGCAAATGCGCTGGTGTGAATGGACTCTATCTCGTTATTGTCCAGATGCAGTATCTGCAGGCTCGCTACTCCATCCAGGTCATTGTCGGCCAGAAGCCTCAGCATATTATGGCTCAGATTCATGCTGTGCAACCCAGGGGCGGAACTCAGAAATGCCCATGGAACTCTTGTTAGGTGGTTGTCCGCCATTGACAGGGTCACCAAAGAAGGGAGATGAACTTCTTTTTCATCAGTCTCACCCAGCGAAAATAATCTACCTGCCGAACCGTCCACCAAAGCACCTATAACAAATAAAGAACATCTAATTATATGTTGCTTATAAACCGTTTCATTCTAATTAGCTAATAATGGCCCAATCTCATGGACAGAGTGAAACGTGGTTTAGTCAAAGTAATATTGCATTATTTGTTGATAGAAACCTGCAAAAATACTAATAATCCAAAATAAAAGAGTGGCATTTGTTTCATAATCAACTCCTTATCTAGAAATTGCTTCAATTTTTAACATTCCTAGTTATGCCGACTAAATATAACCTTGAAACGACAATAAAATTACCAAATTCCCCAAGTTTCTATGGTGAAATAATATCATATTCGCTTGACAAATTACAGTTGCAGTGAGCTTTGACATTAATCATTAATTCAGCAATAGTTGGTCAATTAATATACAGCACATACCAGAAGCAAATAATTTAATTGTAGATACATAATCTGGTTACAATTCCATAAAAAAACAAATGTTTAAGCACATTAGTGGATTATTACGCATTGTATCCGAGATGAATTGCCTCATATGCAATTTTTATATTGGTATGTGCATTTACAAACCAGATATTTTCTAAATTTGTAAATAAACTGACATCTATTCGAAAAATCTTACAAGGTTTAGAAATGAGAGTTTCAGTATGTTGTTATGTACAGTCAGACCCGAAGGTGTCAAGGACACATACCTGGGTGTCTCCGTCTTCTTGGTGAATTGAACGAGTCATCAACAGCCTCAAAACCATTTCCATCCAATTCCAAGATCTCCAACTTGGGCAGATTGGCAAAAAGGCCAGCATCCAACCTGCCTTGTGGTGACCCAGTGCTGAATTGAAGTATTTTCGGACTCAACCCCATCAAAATGTTGTGAAATGTTAGGTTACTTGGAAGAGGACAACGTTCAAAACGAATATTATCGATTCGTTGAGTGAAGTTGAATTTTTTCAACATGGCTGGTCTATAAGAAATCGGCTCCAGACAATCGAAAATTAATTCACTTTCTCGGATATGATGCGTGATTGTATATTTCATACCTGAAAAAGAGAAAAATAAGAGTAATAAATGTCACTGAAAGGCATAATTAAATGAAAGTAATTCTTATCAATTGCCAATATAGGTATATGTTTTAACTAGATGGAAGTATAATTTCAGCAATTGATATACATATAACATTTCCTAAAATAGTTACTCACATGCAACTGAAACTTTTTTTGAAGTATCGTAGCCAAATAAAAGCATTAATTATTACTAAATATATTGTTACAAATATTTTAACAGCAGAGATTTGTAATTTACAAAGTTCATTTGCTTGGCACATTTTTCATAAATGATATTCATAAAAGAGCGATGATCTCAAGATGGTGTAGGAGTACTTAACTTGCATTTGTTTCAGATTACATTGTTTATTCAATTACTGGGTTGTTGCACTCAAAATTTCGCCACAACTACTACAAATAAGAATTAACTGCAAGATAATATAATCAACTGGAAATTTAATACATGCAAACAAAACGAAGAATCATTTTCATAATCCGTGACAAGTTGTGCTTTATATATTCACATTTTGGTGATAAATTATCACTGAAACCCTCGCCCACCTGTGCAGCTTGTCTAAGTTCATTTTTTCCACCTTTCATATTATACAATTGCATAAGGAAGTGAGGGTCACAATGCTGATACAAAATACCTGGGCTACACTAGTTGGAAGTTCAACACAGAGAACATATTCATCTTGATTAGTCAACACAAAACGGATTCAAAAAAAAGATATGTTGGAAACAGGGAATCACTTCCTTAATTTCACTTAACAATTATTTACAGGCTTACATCAAGGTTTCTTCTCAATTTGTGCCAAATGTTTTATTTTTCAGAATTACTAACAACGTCTCTATTTATTGATAATCATTCTATGAACAGATTGTGATTTTGTGCAAAAACACATTTCTCATCCTTTCCTGTTGAATAGACAACTGCAGTAAAATCTGTTTTAAGTTTATATACTTGCATAACAATATATTTACAGTTTATAAACAAAACACGTATTATATATAGTCAATTACTTTTTTGTTTACCAATAACATCTCCCACAGATCCTCATTGTAATAAAATCCATCACATTTACAATATTCAAATAATATCTTAGTTACTAAAAATACGATTAGAATTGATTATATGTTAAGAGACGACTTAAATCATGTTATTAAACAAAAGCAGGAAGCTCTATTTTGAGAAATGTCACACTTATTATATGAATAGTATGTAACAAAGTACAGAATTGACATAAATTGCAAGCTTCTTTCGAAATTTTTTGAGTAATAAACATAATAAATCATAATCATTATCCTCAATAAATTTACTTATTTGTTAAAGTTCTGACAACTATTGTTGATTAATAAGAGTTAATGCATGCAATTGTTATGCTAAATTACAAGCAATGAGGTGATTGTGGCAATTTTGTCTTTAGTCGTCATAGTCGAGGTCATTTTTGGAACCAACAAGCGAAACGCATAGATTAATAACTAGGCCTATTAAATTGTAATTTCTATATTTGCGTCATATTTCTCATTTGGGTGTTTTTCAGCTGTATAGACAATGCGGCACAGTTTGGCTAGTTGTCAGAAACACTTGAAAGTGCCAGGAAATAAATTGCACGTTTATTAACGAAAAAAGTTGACCTTTTTATTTTAGAAATATTATTACATAAATATAGCCTTTCTTTGTTTGGGAATTTGCACAAGTTTCATTGCATTTAGGCCAAATGAGGATGCAACAATTGCGCATAAATTATCTCATTACACGGTATAGTTCTTCAGCATTATCAATTGGAAATTGCGGAACTAAAATATAGAATTGAACACACAAAAAAGACACCAATTTTCAATAATACAATTATGTATTGTAATCATCAAAACTGCTATTACAGATAATATCATAAATGCACTAATTCTACTGTATACATTTACAATTAATTGTGGCAAAATCCAAATACATTTTATACAAGAAAATAAATGATACAGCTAGTAATGGAATATAAAATTAAAATTTATTCGCAATATTATGTGCATTTTTTAAAATGAATACAAAAAGTGTACTTGTGTCGCCTTTTGAAAATTTGAAAGTTAATCTTCAGGTTCATCAAGCAACAAGATTACTATCTTTTTCCTTATACTGAAAAGTGAACACGTGAATTTAAATTATACATAAGGGGTTGTGATATAATCTATACATTGCATCATTCATATATATGAACAATGAATTTGCTTATAGCCATATTCAATGCAAATTTCACTGCTGTGTTACAAATTCAGTTCCTCATTCATTCCCCAAATAAACGAACACATTATGAAATCAAAAAGTACGATTGGACGTCATAATCTAAAGCACACCGTCCTCAAACTGTCATTGTGCATCTGATGCATCTGCATTCTGTATAAACTTGCAATGATTACATGTGTAGTATAAACAAGGCAGGCAAATTACCAGAGTGTTCTGGAGGGCATGCAATTTTCACAGCCTCCATGCCGTTATAGAAGCAGGAGCACTCCAAGACAGGGCAGTGGAAAGTAGTTGCAGGGCAAAAGAGATTAGCCCACATAATAGCCACCACCCCTAACAGTCTGGTCATTGAGAAAGTGGTCGGACGATGACCGTCCTTGGCCAAGAGCATCTTCTTGACTTCAATCCTCTCTCCAGCTTCCATCAACAAGGGCACAAACTCCTGCTGCTCATCGCCATTTGCAATCCCAACTGTCCATTATCCTCCTATCAAACACATCAACAAGGTCCCATTAGCAACAAAAACTAGGACATTTCACCAGAATTTAATCAAATTAGAACTATAGAACATAAAATGAATTATCTCTTTATAATAATGCACAAAAATTATAAATAGTACAACAAACGACACATAAATACCTAAATACCAAAAATGGCTCATGTTTACTGAGTCCCAACCACAAAAGGACACAAATGTACCAGTGTCCTTGTATATTAGTTGTGTATTAAGGGATATTAAGATAATTTAGTTACTTAAAAAGGCAGCAATAAGTTATGTGCAATTGAATGACAACTTAAATAATAAATACAATAATCAATTTGAAATCAGTTTATCAGTTTGTGGTCATATTATTAATACAATGTATGGTTTGTTATATTCAGAAGCAAAAACCTTACATTCCGTGTAGCCGATGTTAAGTGTATACAAATAGTATATAAAAATTACAAAGTTATCGAGCAGGTTAATAAAGATATTTCACAGCATATCTACTATATCTAGTAGTTCTAAAATTAAAATTCCGATGAGAAATGAATGTCAACGTTTCTTAATATAAACCTATTATGAATAACTCCTTTGCTATAACAATAATTAGATTATAACGATATATCATTAATTAACATGTGACAACTTGTTGCAATTCAGTTCAAAATAATTGCATTTGTTTCCTCATTGGACAACATTTTTTCTAACACCGAAAGCCGCCAAAGGTGAATGCATAGGAAAAAGAGCAATTGAAAGTAGCAGGACTCTAAAAAAACAACTAATCATTAGTATAATCGCATGAACAAAAAAGTGTCTGCACAACTTGCAATGCACAGGAACTTTCTAACTGCTAACTGAACATCAAATGATATAAAATCTGAATATAAACCAAAGGAAAATAGTCTAAATATATTATATGTGTATAAGAATAAAGGTCAGAAGACTAAGATGTTAACCAAGTTTTTTCACTGGTCACAGTAGTTTAAACAGCAACTTGAACATCACTTACCATCACTTGAATGTCTGTCTCTTCATGTGAATGAATGCTTAGAGCAAGGTATCACAAATGAAATAAAAGTGCTCTAAAGTTGCATGTTACCTACTAAGCAGCTACACTGCATTAACCAACCAAAACGATGTCCAAGAGAAACCCATCAGCCAACCACGGCTCGAGATTCTTTCCAAGGGGGTCATTGCTCCCAAATCAGGACACCATCCCTCCCAGAATCAAACTTCCATGATCAGCTATAGCTCTGTTCATTTTTTTGAGCACCAATTTCCCCTAATTGTTGGAAATATCAGCAACCACTTTCCAAAAGTCCCAATTTTGCAATTTTGTGTCACTTTTTTTCTTGTTTTAAACTTCCAGAGTTTGTTTGTTCTTTTGTTGATTGGACAAACTTTCAGCTGCTTGTGGGTGTCATAGAACTTTACCTAGAACACTGTTATGTTATTGAATTGACAAAAACCCTGATAAAAAATTAATTTCCCTTGCATGTATTATACTGAACATGTACGTATCACACCAATTTTCAATCTATAGATTCAGTTCTTCAATGCATTTTATGCACATTCTGCGCCAATTTATTATATATTTTACGTACAACAAATAATTGATATATAGTAGTTTTAACAATATGCAGAACAAATGCAGACAGATTGCAAGTAGCTTTTGTTAATAAATCACGTTTGAACTTACAGAAATAAGAAATTATACAGAAATTCAAAGAAAGAATGAAAGTCGCCCATTATTTTCGTATTAAAAATTATTATTTCAAATTATCGTTTATAATTCAATATTTATAAGCCCAGAATGGAATTTATATTTCAATATAACACTATTTACATATATACCTATTACAATATAATTATAATATCACAATGTTGTGTGGAAATACGTAAATAGAATAATTGTTATAGCTATTACTTTAATGACATTTCTCTGAAACAAAGAATCAATTTTAACAAATCAAATTTTTGGTACAGTAACAGAATGTAAATTTTGCAATTTCTCAATACTTCTTCATAAAAGTTTCAAAGACAACCGGTAAACAATACATCACTCTGTCGAAATGACAATTTCGGTTTTCAATTACGAAATTTGCTAAGATTTTTGTTTCTATAAAATGCCTTTTATGGTGCACTTGCGTAAGAAATTCATGGAAGAAAACAAAGAATACAAACAATCTTAATCAACAGATCGGTAATTTATTCTGTAAACAGCCAGGTTAGATTTACTGGGTAGTATTAGTGCTTTTCTGCAAGTTTCGCAGTAAAGTATAAAAAAGCATGCGCTTGACACCAATAGAATCACTCAAGTCTTGAAGAGATTTGCGGAAAATTCACACAAAACATACTCATTTCGCACCAAGTTACTAGCTGCCACCGATTCGCTTCAGGAATTTTCAGTCTTGGTACAATACCAGCACCAGTAATTACAGTGTTTGTATAAAAAAAATCCAAACATTACAATAGCAAAATTTGCTGGAATAGTGCAATATTCTGCAGCAATTCTACAGAATATTGCACCAAATTTTGCATGAACACATATGCAAAATCAACATTATAGATACAATACAACTAATTATATGGCTAATTATGAGCTAATTGCAATTAGAAATTTAATTATTGATTTTTTTCGTTTTTAGATCGAAATTAATTTATATTGATGTCTAATTTTTAATTTCGATTTCCATTTTTATTAATATTACTATATAACAAACATCACTGAAACATTAGTGTTCACATGACAATTAGATCACTAATAATTACAATATTAATTATGGTTGTTTATGACACCAATTGTAAGCCAATTTTAAGAATTTTTTAATTAAATTGCAAGTCTACCATTTGTAACCGTCCAAATACCAATATTTTGTTGTCCAATGAATTAGAATGCATGCATTTCCAATTTGCAATTAGCATTTCAATTCTGATTAATCTGACCATATTCAACATTTCTAGAAATCTATTTCTGTATACGTAGTACCAAATTTTCCACACAATTTTCACCCTTTTCTGGTCCCAAAACAACAACACTGGAGTTCCTTGAAAAGCTAAAGGCCCAGAGACAATGAAGTCTCCTACAAAATTTCTATATTTGTATTTATTGGAATGTTGAAATTCTTATTATAGAATAAGAATGACCATGAAATAGAATTTACAAAACTTCCATAGGCCACATTGATGCTCATATAAGTAATATAAAGTATTTATGCTCGCACTAGTGATTGTTGCAGGTTCTTTAAACTTAAATAGGTACATAATACACAATAGGGTATGCAGAGTACTAGAAAATAGTGCTTAATTGGTTTTTCCGTTTCCACACTAAAACATTTTATCGCGAAAACAATAAATAAATGAACTCTTACGAAATATTCAAGGGCAAAGTTTCCACTAATTAATAGTATGATTCACATGTTTGCGATAATATACAAGACAATGGAAATCTGCAATCATTTTGTAATATTTTTCATAGAGATAACATCTTTTGGCCATCAATTTAATGAATTGTAATTTTAGAATGAATAATATCCAAATACAGAATCTTAATTTCATCAACTATCTAGTAAACAAACTTTGTAATAATATAATCAAGTCTCCATTCTGTTTAACACATTTTGCAGTTCATATAACAAATATGTCATCTTTTTTTGGCAAACCCAACACATCAAGATAAACAAACAACAAATGAAGTTGGAAATGCATCATAATTTATTTAAACATTTATTCTGCTTCATAAATCACGAGTACACATCAGCTGCTGCATGTAAAACATTACAAATGTGATATTCAATAAATAAATTACTCAATTCTGAATTAAATTACAAAAGGAATTGTGTGCCAATATAAATAATAAAAAATAGGATCAATTCGCAAAAGGTAGTAAAAAAAAAATCACAAATATTGCAGCAATGTAACACTTGTGTTCTTCAACTTATTAACAATTTAATATTCGGTTTCAAATATGCACAAACAATGCCTCGCATACTGTACGTATCAACAGTCATGAATGAAGGAAAATAATGGGCATAATAATAATAAATATAAGACTATAGGGGTACCAACTAAAGAATAAAACTATGCCCCGCCCCCTTACGGCCAATAGGAATCGAGAAATGCTCGATTGGGTATTCCTGGCAAGATATCTCGGTTTTTAAGCACTGCAACGCGGCCTGTTCAGTAGAACAGGCAAAAGTAAGCGATAAGCAACTCTTCGATTCCTATTGGTGGAAGCGATTTCATGACGAATAATGGGCGGGGCATAGTTTTATTCTTCAGTTGGTACCCCTATAGTTGCCATATAGTACGTACATATACGTATATTGCAATTTTTTCAATAAATATGTAATTTTGGGAAACGAAATGACAAAAAAGCCTTTACAAATGAGCTTCAAAACTTTTCGTCTGCCACTGACCACTGCATTTTAACCCTAAGTCTGTATAGCATCAAATAACTGTTGGATGACTCAGGATTGGCCGCCTTTGAACTATCCCTCAACATCATCGTTTGCATGAATTCATAACACCTGCAAGACTTGACAATTACATGTCATGCAGATGAAAGCGAATTAAGTTGTGTGGAAAAAAAGTGCACTTTCTCTTATCAGAGGTGTTCGTGCAATACATTTAAGACAGCAGGGGGCATGTACCCCTTCATGGGGCGTCGACATGATGAGCAGTGTTGTAAGGGCTTTTTGTACACGCCCTGAAAATGTGTCATCTTAAGGTGGATTTTTGCATTTGTTTCACGAAGTCATTGCTCGATAATTCGGAATTTGAAAGTGGGGGGAAAAAAGAGCAAAGAAAATGTCACCTGCACTTCATGTCAACTCAGATCTGTGATTAAGATTTCATAATAAATTGCTTACACAGAAATGTGTTACTGCCATTCGTTTCACACCTTCAAATCATTTGCAACAAATCTGAGCAAATTCATGAGTCAAACATGCACACATTTCATCTTGTTTAGCCCACAAAGAATTAACTGCAAGTGATACACAATTCAAACATTGATTGCACAGAAAAACCATAAAATTGGTTTGTAAATTGACAAAACAAACTCATGACTACAACAAGTAAGCATACATTTCAATAATGGAATTTTATTTTATATTAATAATTACTCAATTAAATGAGGTAAATATTATTTTCCTTTATTGAATAAATTTCTTTCCAAAAATGACAATTTCTAGAATAGAAAACCTATTCAGGTCTATATTCCACAAACAAATGCTTCAGTTAGCTCATAATAATAAATCCAAGTTAAAATTACTATTTGAAAAACTGAAGTGTAAATAATCGAATTTTTAATACTAGCATGCATGACTATTTAGAAATCAACACGTGGAAGTAATTCCTTAAAAATGCTCATTGCTGGACAAGTTTTTAAACTGATTTTCCCACAGAAAAGAGATTTCATTACGCATGCTCACACTCACTGTACGTGCTAATCATGCTATTCATGGGCCATTCATTACTTATTACATTAAATTGCTTATATCCGTTCCCAACAAGTTCATTTCCCCAATCTGATCATGCACAACATTATTAACGAAAGTAATTAGCATAAATATTAACCCTTTGAGCTAAATTAGCTGCAGTAGGCCTATGTATGATTAAGATGTTTTTCACCTCAGTGCTTTTTTTATTTAGTACTCTCTAATGGTATCGAAACAGGTATGAACCGGCTGAAACTGAATTTCACAGTCCAACCTCTTTTAGACAACATGTAGACATAATGAGAGGGATTATATTCAGTATTATACTATATGCTGTTGTTTTTTAGTAATTTGTACTGTAGGTATACAGATCAGGATTTCTCAATAAAAGCCTATAAAACCTACCTATAAGATGTTGTTCCAGTTGCGAAATAACATGTGATACCGGTTTCTTACTACATGTGCTACTTAGATATATTTTAACTTTGATAGAAAATAAAATGCAGACCAAAGATTTGTTGCTTGGAATGTCATTTGAAGTGAAAAGGTAATTTTAATGAAAGAAATATCTGAAATTATATTGACAATTCTTAAGATTCTGAATAACTTGCAATCAATTTTCTGTAGACATGGCAGGAAATAATGAAAGCCTGATGCAGGATTATAAAAAAATCAATTTTAAACTATTATAATTGTACCTACATGTATGTACATATGTATACAATTGCAATCAATTCAACATTTCACTCAAGACAGTATAGGTTGCATATAGGTATTTATGTTGTTCATTTTCAGATACTTTATGCAAAATATGTCATTGATATTTATGAGTTTCTAGGTACTTGTTAACGTCGAGTGCAATGGTCACATATACCTAATCATTAATCTTAACCCTGTATAATAAACAGAATCAGATTCATATGATGGACAACCTTGTCTTCCGTATTTGAATCAGATTATAGATGTCTCTATGGAAATTTAGGAATGGCATATCTCAATAAGCAATACATGGTTTCCATGTCCCTGCCCTTTTCTGTGAACTTAATACATTCATTAAGTCATTCAAAGATAGATTAGATCTGATCAGTGCTCCATTATACTTTTGGTACATCTTAACTTAAAAATGTGAACAAATTATAGCTTATAATATATAATATCTGCAAGAAGACTGTAGTCTGCTCACTCAGAGAATACACAATGACGTCATGGACCGATCCTACTTCCAGTTCTTAGGGAGGGTGAATGCTTAAAACCCATAAATGATGCAATCCATGATACCACCACTTCTACTTCCATTGATGAAAGACTAATATACAATTTGGTCTTTCAAATTAGGACCTCTTTCTTATCATTTGTTCGACATGCAGGTATTTCTTAAAATGAATGTCATTTCAGTGTTATGGAATTAAAAAACAGCAAGTCTATTTAAATAATTGGGAGATGGTAAAGAATAATTTAATACAAATTAAGATAAATATGTGAAGAATTCAGAATTGAATTTATTTATTGGCTAAATTATCCGATATTAAGGGCAAAAAAAATATTGCAATTTGAGACCTTCACTTGGTACGATGTCCACAACCAAATCCTGAGAAATGTCATTTACGCTTTATAAATAATAATATTACACAAATATTTCATTTTTCCAGTAGAATTTCTTTTTTGTTGCATTATTTCAGCATCAAGCTTTACAATTATGCCAAGGACACTGAATGAGCATTGGCATTGAACTTGTACGTTAATAGAATACATAGCTAGAAACTAACAAAATGATGTACATAACAATGGCAAACATATTCAAGGAACAAGTAGGCTATTCTATTTGTGCGTTTTAAACTTCTAGGATTAAAATATACATATAGTTAGTTGCAATTCTCTAAAAATGTTGCTATTTGGGTGTGTGGAAAATCTAACAGCAGAGAATTACAGCGTGAAGGTCATAAATAATTGCAAAATGTCGTGCGATTTCGCATGTAACACCATGTATGAAAGATAAGATGCGATTGATTTTTTTATTTTTTGCCAAGTGAAACTGGGAATTTTTAATGTAAACAAAGCAACTTGTTTACTTTGCTAGCAAAACTGAAAACATGTTGACAGTTATACAGCTCAAATAGTAGGCTAATTACAAAATGAAATAAAGTTTTTTGTGTTTAGTAAAATAATTACAATCGAACCAATAGCTGAATATTTTATTACAGAAAAATCAGAAATTGAAATAGCAATTTATTTAAATTTAAACCCATCTACTACAAATTGAAACTCCATCCAAAAATGAAGGTCGCTATGTGCTTATCGTGTTATTTAGACATTAGATGTAAATAAACAAGGTTTTACTTATGGGAGACATACAGCCTTCGATCAATATATGTATGTATGGTAAATTAGTCAAAATATGCATTAATAGATTTGGAATAAAATTAAAAAAAAAATAAACAAGAAATTGCACTTTGGTTTAAATATGCAGCTGCATAACTGAGCTATGCATAATTGCATAGACTACATTTTAAGCAAAGCAGAAGACATTCAAACAAGAAGTAATGTCATTCATAAAATTTAAATAGTGCCACAGCAAAAAATGAATTAAATTTATGTATTTTATAGGTAAAAAAATTTCGTTTGTAATATAAAGTAAAAGAATCATTTACAATTCTGTGATAAATTACAGTAAATACCCGAAAACAATTCCCTGTAAGTTTAAATATTAAGACCCTTAGTCATGCCTGGTTTGGATCCATTATACATTTGCACTAGGAACCCACTGCATACGAAAAAATTGAAATATTTACAAGCAAATACAGACATTTCAACCTCCACCCTGTGTGACTCATCATATATTGCATCATGTCTAATTTACAATGTAAATTAAGACAAAAAAAGCTATTATTATAATTTTCTAGATTCCACAAGTGTTTCTTTCATCGAGTTTGTTAACCTACATTCCCATTACAAATTCCCTGAAAGGTTCATTTTGCTTATAAATTATGTAAATCCAAATCATCATTTTCTAAAAATTTACAAAACAAATCATTGTGTATATTAAGTTCTCTTGCAAATAATTTCGAAATCAGAAGTTATTGTCAGCTCAAGATGAGGGTATTTTGTCACAAAAACAGCCGTGTGGAAGAATACAAAATTTCCCTGAACTCCATCCATAATTTGTGTTGATTTCCAAATAAAACATGGCTAATACAAAGGAACTACATTCTTTGAGGAGGATTCTAATGACGTAGGCGGTGTGAAAGGACGACAGCCAATAGGATTAAATACCTTCATGTTGAATGAGAAGACTGCAAGACTTGGAATATTCCTGTATAATAATAACCCATTCAGCAAATAAGCTGCAATTCAACAGATTTTAATGGAATATTCAAAAGAGAAATAAGTATCCAGAGTCTGGGTATTATCTTACAGGATATGGCATTAACATGGTCAAACATTCAATGTATGCCATGGAGAAAGCAAATGGGTTTTTCATTAACCTTTTGTTTTCTTATAAGATGTAGGCATTTTGACAAGTTGCTATTGAAATGAAAAGTGCTGACAGGAAACATGCTACATACTTTGCTTATTTTACTATTTGAATTTCATTAGCCAGTCCTTGGCACACTACATTCATAGCTAGGTTTGTTTCCCAGCTGTAGGCTAAATGTAATTTGGGGAATACACAAGTACATTCTGTGGGAAGAGCAAGAACATGACCTGAACAAATAACCTTTACAAAGAAAGGAACTGAATCTTTCAAGAATGGTCATAAAGCATGAATGCTGTTTCTTATTATTTATATCAAGAGCACAAAATCATAAAACTAACATAACAGAAACATAGTTCAGTATTGCTACAATCAGCAGAAGTTACAAACATATTCTTCCCAATGTTGGTAGCACAATAAATATGTCATTTCTCATATTCATGCAAGAGTAATGCAGTACTGTAATTATATTATCCAATGTTTAATTACTTTTGAAATTAATTCTGATAAATCGAAATAAATATTGCAAAATGTTAACAATTAGCCACAACAGTTCGGTACAAAAGCTGGTTTTTCTATTAAAACTATAAAAAGTCTACTTGGATAAAAAAATACTTTGATATTAAGCCATGTTACGCCATAAATTTTAATCAATTATCTGGAATTCCCCTGAATTGAAAGCCTATAGAAATGAACATTTGTGCAAAGCAAGAGCTTGTAAATAATGCATGTGGAAGACAACACATTGTATAATTTCACTTCCTTGAAGGTTTCCCGCTGATTCTTGGTCGAAGAACTCAAATGAGCACTTGGTACTTCCACTTTGGACTTTTAATTCAATTCTTTTAAATTTACAATAGAAATTATTTGCAAAATCGATTTATTTGCATGCAGTTATTCTGCACAAAAGGATTTCTTTAAGTACAATGACCTGACTGCAAATCAATAGCCTATAACTCTACGTAAAACTATATGTAATTAATACAATATTATCATATGACACTGATAGTATATTTTATTCATTTACTAATATATGAAATAAATAATCAACAAAATTTCGCAGAATAAATCAATAGTTGAATTTCTTGATTCAATTATTAATTATATGTGTACGAATTAAATAATTAATGTCATATGGATGATAATGATATTTTCCTCACTTATTTAAAGGAGCATAAATCACTCATTGGAATTCTATAAAATGTTATTAAAATTAGCACTGCGAAAATAAAATGTTCAAATGAAAAGAACATCTCCAAAATGGAAAGTTGCAAATGAGGGAGTTACTGTACGAGTGATTTAGTTCGCGGTCACAAATAATGAATGGCCTTTACCCCATTTTCAGAGACAAGATGATCCTTCACGACCTCAATCCATTTACAAAATTTGCAAATAAAGAAGTATGTGAACAGCTAGAATGTTCAGGAAACCCACATGAAAATAAAAAAAACAGAAACAAGACCCTAACCCTGAAAATAATTATCAATGCACCAAAAAGTTTCAAGATTTTTTCATTTTTTTTATGAAGTAGTCATGCATTTCTAAATTTTATTCACTCTGACTTCCCCTTCATACACCAAAATCTATTGTGGGCTCGCCGCCATCTTGATTTTATAGTTCTATGTACTTTCTTTCATAAACTCTACACCAAATATAAACATCAGCACAAAATGAAACGTAGTAATAAACAAATATTAATTTCTGTGCTTGGAATCTAAACTGCTTTATAATTGGCAATGTGAAATGTTTGTTGTCTTGTTAATAGACAAATAACAAAAACTGGACTATGATTCAGGGGATCATCAATTACCTTCGTATAGATGGTCAATAATCATTCATTTGTGGTCGCACAAAAAGATAAAAATGAAAACGTTGCAATTACAGTTATAATTCCGATTTCTACTTGAATTATAAATTTAAGATAAAAGAGAAATATGCCAACTAATTTTTTTGGTTAGATTCAAAGCAATGTTTATATTTAAATTACTAAGTAGTCTAAGCAGCTTAAAATGTTTGAATAATGTTTAAATTATGGGAAATAAGATAAACCCTTCAAGTCTTGAAGGTTGGCCAGGTAATTTTATTTCCATATAGGAATATATCTCAATGTAGCCTCCATGTTTATCTTCATTAAAGGACCTTATCCGGTTGTGCCACTGTGCACAGCATACAAAGAATTCATTTCATTCTATTATACAAAAAATGCGTTTTTTCCACATTGAATTCGGTAACACAATATTAAAATGAAGTAACAACATACATCCGTATTATATGTAGACTACAATTTCGCTTTGTTGTAATAACAATACATGAAAACACATCAAGTTACGGCTATGTCAGCCTGCCATATTGAGCCAAAAAACTAGGGAGCTTTAAGTATGAATGTTATCATTGGATTTTTCGAAAATTACTATTTTGTTAAAATAAAACAAATAGTATTACAATATAGATTAATTCCCACCAATATGCCGCTTCATTAGAGGAAGCCTCTAATTAACAACCAATGAATATTATTTAAGCAATATTACTTAATTACTTAATCATTGCAAAATGTGATCTACAAGAAACAGATTAATTTACGTATATTTTAATTACAAAAACCATATAATAATTCATTTCAATTTGAAGAACAACTTGCATTACTTACCTCTGAAATAATGGCAATTACATTTTCCTTGTTGAAGACATGGTAACATATTAATTCAAGGACAGTCTAGCTGTGTACTTATTAAATTCATTAAAGTCGACTTTTATTAAAAGAGAACAGAAACTGTCCACCTTGCCAATTTCTATGCAATTGTCGTGCTCATGCACTTACAGCGGAAGTGCTTGTCATTTCTCATGCATGAATACTACATATTTTCTCAGGGGGACTTCCTATGATGCTTTATTTCATTTCAAAATACGACATATAGTCTACATGGGATAATTTCGCAGAAATAATACGAAGTCAAATATTTTTCTATTGAAATTCTATAAACCCACCAATTCTATTGCACATTCAAAAGTTTTTTGTTTCCTAGCAACACAACAACAACGGTGTGATATAATTTCCAAAGGAATTAAACAAACGGAGTACTTCTTATACATTTTATAAACAAAATACTAAATATATTTGTAAATGAGCATTTAGTTGTACCTTCATGTTGCTCCATAAATGGTAATTATGCCAAGATGCATGAATGTAGACCTGTTATTGATTACAAAATACCAATGCAAAATAAAAAGTACTATTCTCAAGCAATGTAATATTACAAGTTTAAATTAAATAATTTAAAAAATAAAAATTACTGGTGAAAATTCAGTGTTACAGTTAAAATATAAATTAAATTAAAATTCATATAGTGCTTCTTCCAAGGTAACTTTCAATTTGCAAAAATCAACAAATAACACAACTTTGCTCAAGTTTCGACATAAGTGGTATTAATAAGCCCATTTAATACCGAGTTAAGCATCAACTTGCTAAAAAATACTTAAACATGTTGTCAGCAATTTAAAAATTGTGAGAATTGCAGAATAATAATCCTGCTGAAAATCTTAACAGCAAAATCAAATAGAAACTTGCGCAATTTCAGATTTTAAGTTATTCAGGTCTCATGGCATTCCTCATACGAATAATATTTGACAAAAACTTAGCAATACACGTTTAAACCAAATATATGAAGTATAATTTAAAGTTACATGTGAACTATTATTTGAATATACTACACACAAAAATGTAATTTCAACTTTTGTATTTTTGCCAGAAATAAACAAACATAACTCTAAACAATACTTGGCACAAATCATACAATCATTTATTTGATTCAAATCGCAGCCATTTCAATTAAAATCTTATTACTACTGAATATGCTTGGTAATTAACTCCTTGTAGGCAATTTAAATTTGAAATCAAAGTATGTCTGGTTATAAATTCTAAATTCTGAAACATTTGAGCTACTTCTTAACCGGGTTATCATTTTTCGAAATTGATTTTTCCCTAACATAGAAATGAACTTATTGTAAGAAGAACTAGATATGTTACACAACTGCAAAAAATTATAATATAGAGCAATCTAACGATTTCAAATTGCAATTTGACATTCTATATATGTATATATTTTTATTAAAATATTTTAATTAAAGATTTATATTAATATTTTTTCCTTGAAAACATGGAAAACATTTCTATTTGTATCTAATATGGCATTTTTGTTCATATTGTAATCAAAAATGCATTTTAAAATTAAATTCACGAGCAGAAAGAACAAATCCACAATTAATATTTACAAGATATTTATTAATAATCTATATATCAGTTTCCAAGTTCACTTTATGTAATTGTGCACTTATTTCCTAGTAACACTAATTTTATTAATTATTATTGGTTTGTTTTATTGAATTAATGAACAAATAAGCTGTTTATCAAATACCAATATGCACCTTCCAAATGTATAGAAAAACTATACACAAGGCAATAAAACCAAGTAAACGTCCCATAAAGTTCTCTCATTATGTGTAATAACCGTTGGATATATTTTTCTCACCACACACGATAATAAAAAGAAATATAACTTCGCCTACTGAACAAGAAATGGGAACACAGTGACCTATTAACCGTTTTTCCGATTACATTCATATAGTAATCACTGCATGATATATAATAACTTTAAAAACCTGTCTGACACTACTCAATCTTTAACTACAGCTCTAAATTCCTATTTAAATCTGTAATTTTCGTGTTGCAAACCATAGCAAAACTGTCAAACCGGAGCAATAATGGCTTTCAAAAGCCCGCCATTAAAATAATGAATTTAATCTTGCCCTGGTGGTGACATTGGGAACTACTGCATGCAGAGCACCGTTACCAAATCCCTGCTTTAAAATTAGACAAAAACGAGGAAACAACATAATGCAGCATTGTTTTTGAAGGAATTCGCCACCATTGCTATAGTAGTACTATTTCCTCGGATGGAAAACAGTGACCAACAAATGCGGAAGTGCAACTTTTTTTTTTTAAAATTGTACTCTTGCATGTTGGAAAATCGTGAACTGAATGTGCAAAGATCCGCCTAAACTGTCAAAACTTGTTAGCTAGACCATTATCACACAACGAGATCCGATGTACAAACTTTCCCTGAAATTATAACTTCAAGGATTTTGCTATATATTGCGCAATAGAGACTTACAGTGTCAATTAAGACTAACATGGCGCCCAATGTCCCCAGGTCAATTTTTAAACAACTAAGTACAGAGATCACATCATATTTAAACTCATTTCATGCAAAAATGAATAATCTTGATCTAAAATTTAATTTTCCAATATTATGTATGTTATTTATCATTTTGAAACTTTTTCCCGTTTTCCATTTACTAAATAGTGAACAAAGGAATTCATTTTTTTTAAATTTCTTATGTGAAATTGCGTTTTTGGTTAACATCTGAAATTTGTATTGTTATTATTTCTTGGAATACATTTACGTATTTATTTTCTTGATGACTAAATAATAAAGCCTTATTTTTGGATTGCAATCAAAGTCAAAATAATT
>WWPM01014635.1:0-31568 GCA_023279145.1 Glomeris maerens | reverse complement strand
TAATTAAATATTTGCATTACTATGATGTTTAATTTCGGAAATCCTTCATTGCCGCATTGGGATTTGAAATCTAGACACTCCTTGTACTGTTCTTGGTATAAGGCAATCAGCATTTCTTTTTTTATATTGGAGAATGAAGACAAATGTAGGCCTAAATTGTATTGTATCCATGTTTTTATAAAATGCCATTTCAATGCCAGCTACGTTTTCAGACACTTGTGCCGTCCATAAATTAACATAAATTAACTTTTTATTGAACGAATTTTGATGTTGACCACGTACAGGCAAACGGCATTCATTTTTGAGTACTGCAGTTGGTGTGAATTGCAATAAAATCACGTTTCATTCATAAATTCAATGCAGTCTATGCTTAGACTTTGAATTTTCTAGTTTTTTCCCCCATGATAAGTGATCCATTCAGACAACTTATAGATGTTGTACGTGTAACTAGCCACGTGATAGATTTAAAATGAGATGGACTATAATTTCAATGTTGGATTTGAATTATTATTTAACTCTTAGTTAAAATTAAACAAATGCGAAATTTTGGTAGTGAAAAGCAGAATAGTGAAGACGAGTTACAAAAACCTGGCAGAAAAATACTGCAAAATTAATTACGTCTTTCAGCTATAAACTTGTAGAGGTCTATGAGTACCATGTTGTTCATGTAATATAATTCTGCAGGTTCTATACTTGTATTGCATAATTCTGCAGTTCTCCAATATTCAAATGCATATTTCTACTGTTCTCCAATGTTTAAACGCATAATTGTGCATTTGTTAAATGTTTAAACGCATAATTCTGCATTTGTTAAATGTTTAAACGCATAATTCTGCAGTTAAGGTTCTGTTCATGCAGTTTCAAAAACTCAAACGCATTAATTATGCATTTTTCAATTGTTCAAACGCACAATTCAGCAGTTCTTTTTGTTAAACGCATGTAATTTTGTTTGGCTGCGTCCATTAACGAGTTGCTCCTTGTTTTTGCTTATGATTATTTATTGTCCAGGTTATAAAGTTTCGGACACGATAAGGAAAGGAATCCTTGAAGTGACAATATATGAAGGTGCTGAAAAACAATTGATGCTTGGCAGTTTGGCATCACTCATGGGTAGGTGTCAAAGCGATTTTCCTATTATATATACAAATAAAAATAAAAAGTTCATGTGCATGGGCTGCTTTAAAATAAATTGCGTCAGTGGAATTTGGACAAAAGAAGAAAGCACGTGGTGTCTTCGTGCTTCAGCATGTCAAGTGCATGTCGACTTGTGTATACCAATTATTTTCCTCCCACAGACGCCATTTTTTTTTGTTCCATTAGGGATTATGTGCAAATTTACGTATCTTGTTTACAGAGGAATGCTCTTGTCCAATTACAAGTGCACTAATACCGTTATTTTTAGTGTCATGTGAGCCGTATATTGTGAACTCTACACATTGCACAATTAAGAAATGGCTGATATTTGAATTCTTAACGATTCTTAAATTGGAAACTTTGAAACTAAATTATGATTTCATGCAACCTCAGAATTTAATGTTACAACTTTCAATTTAGTCGATAATTTAAAAAATGCAACTAGAGTATTTAAATAGTCATTTGAAATATTGGCACTGTTTATCAGAATAACGACTCAAGTACACTTTCAGCAAGAAACAATTTGTAAATAAATTAATTACGTATATTTATTTGAATATATATATAATTATAAATGAAATAAATTATATTGCCTAAATTAAGCTTTGTGCCCAAATTATTCATTTATAGTTTATAAACTGAAATTGCTGTGTATTTGTATACAATATAAAGAATTTAATGTATTTTGCAATAAGCTAAATTAAAAGGCCGGGAACTACGTATAATATTTAATTACTTATTAATTACCAATTAATATGCACGTGATTATAGTGCTGTAATTTGTTTCTTTGAATTTAGCAATGTCAGCTGTTTTCTAATAAATTAATACAATGAAAATATAATCTTTATTATAATTGGAATGATAAAAATGTAGTGAAATGTCAGAAAACTTTAGAAATGCTTTAATATTCGCTTAGTAAGCAAACTTCTATTGTGAACTTGGCCGTTATTTGTACAAGTAGTTTGCTGACCAACAAAATTCTGCACATGTACGTAAATGTACACAACTGGTTTGTTGTGTGCTTTGATGGTAATAATTCCCTTCTTTAACTTGGGTGTACAAGGGAAAGTAAATTTAAATTCATTATCCTTGTGCATGCTGAGTAGACATTTCTTCTATTTGTCTTTGATATATTTGGGATATATTGTTTTGCAATTCTTGTGTTTAATATTATTTGTTTGTAATTTGTAGGCTGTGCAATTTGGCTCCTTGCTGCAACTTTCCTCAAACTTCCAGTGTCTGGAACTCACAGCATTGTTGGTGCAACTTTAGGCTTTTCTTTGGTAGCCAAGGGATTATCTGGAGTCAACTGGATGACACTGATTAAAATTGGTAATGCTGCAAACAAATTTCGATATAAGAGGTAAATTTCGTAATTGCAATTGTTTCACTTCCAGTGGCTTCTTGGTTTATCTCACCACTGTTGTCTGGAGTAATTTCAGTCGTGCTGTTCATCCTTATTAGGAAATTCATTCTTAGAAAGGTAATTAATTAATCATGTGATTTTATTCTATTGTCATTAACTTAATTATACAGATGAAATATTTGAATTCTGTTATTCTCAGGAAAAACCACTTGAACCTGGACTGAAATGTCTGCCAATATTCTACAGTTTGACTCTTTTTATCAACGTGTTCTCAGTTGTCCATGATGGATCTTCATGTAAGTTTCTTGATTACGTTTTTGTTTGTCTAAATAAATTTTTGTTTAATAACTACAAATTTATGTAGGGAAATTTGTAGTTTACTAAGAATGTCTTCAATTGGAAATTTTAATTTTTGAGTGGGAACATTTAATCCAATAAACTCTTGATAACATTTATGAAAGAACTTGTACTATGTGAAGAAATGTATTAACATATTAGGTTTAATATAATATTGGTGAAAAAGAATTCACCAATACAAGGTCAATTAATATATTTCAACATTTACGTAGTTAAACTAATTGGTATTGAAATTTTGGTAAATTAAATGCAGCAAGCCTTCATGTACTGTAAATTTGCCTTGCAATGTATATTGTATTATAATATTGTAAACATTATATTCTATTTCTATCCAGTAATTGTATTTTATACCATTTATATATTCTAATATGCATATACATTTATACTCTATAACTCGTAAATTTATATTCCAGAAGTCCTATTACTTACATTCTTCTAAGACCTAGAGTCTAATGTATTCTAAGAATCTCAAGTTATTTCTAATTACTAATTAAAATTATGTAGCAACTAGTTGCAGAATTATAATTCTTTGTGGGAATAAATTTCAGTGCTGTACTTTGACAAAATCCCATGGTGGGGTGCATTGATCATCAGTGTAGGTGTTGCTATCATTTCTGCTGTTACAGTCAGAGCTTTCGTAGTTCCCTGGCAAAGAAAGAAAATCATAGGTAAGAATATTGCAAAAAAAAAACCTTGAACACTTTTGAATATTGAACACTTTCTCCAATTTTTCTAGCTGAAATGGAAAATCCCAAACCTTTGGCTACATTTACCATGAACACTCCTGGAGGTAAAATATTCTGAATTTGATGTCTTATTAATTCCGAATAAACATGTTTTCTAAACTAATTACAGGAACACCACCACCACATTATTGTTCGCCACAAAATTCGAAAGCAATTTCCCTGGAAGATGTGAATGGTTCGGACAAGACTTCAGCAACAATTTACCGTTTCCCAGAAGCAATCGCCAACAGTGCAGTGGAAGAGCGTAATATTACAAATAGCAAATGTGATATGAAGACTGTGGTCAACTCTTACGGTTATGCTACAACTGCTTTAGTGGTAAGTTTTAGTTCTATTTTCTGTAGTAATTTGCTGGAATGGGCAAAGTATATTGGGCAATAATAATTCTAAATGGTAATATAATTTAAGGTGATTTATTTCTTTGGTGGTGTGACATAAAAAAAACAAACTGCATATATGGTGGCTTTAAACAAATGCGCTGGTGTTCAAGAAGCAATTGGCTAATTGACATTTGCTTATTATGTTACTCATATTGATTGGTGATGGTATTATTGTGTGGGCCGACCAAGTTAGCTGTTCAAACTTCCGCGTAGTTTAATTGTTAGCACACTAATTTTACGAATTGTATATTGTAATGTAAGAGTTCATTGAAACCTTTTTGATTTCAAGTTTGCCCTTGTCTTTTAATATAAACTTAAAGTTTTCATTGCACAAATTCATTGATAATGTAGACATTTTGAATATTAGTTTTCCAAATTGTAAGTTTTCTGTCATTTTCTGAAAATAAATGCGCAATTTCAATTGGTATTTTTGTCAGTCTATGAATTTAAAATCCAATGATTTCAAATTTTTGAAACTGTATTTACAAATAATTTTTTCCAAATTCTGTAATACAATTAAGAGAAATAAATGTAATATAACTTTCAGAATATGAACTGGATGTAAATGCAATTTCAATATTTCATTTGAGTATCTTGCAAATTTCGAATCTTGGCATTCATTTTCAGTAAAATTAAAATAAACTGTTGATTGCATGATTAATACCTGACATTGAGAAGGTTTATATTGACCTCTATTTGTGGGTTCAAAATAGGCAACATTCTGAATGAACTGTAGTAGGATTTTGGGGGGTGGAGCTCGGCTCACTGTTTTCCAATGTTGTTCCTGATTTGCAGGACTCTCCTGTGCCCCAGTATGAGTCAAATTTGAAGGCAAATGAGGCCCTTGAAGCCGATGGGGCTGGGCTGCATGATCTGCCCAATTCTGCGAGCAGCACCACGCTGGGTACGTGGGTAATACTCCATGCAACCACAACAAAAAGCAGTCTATATTTTAGTATTCTAATATCTAATGTGTAGACTCAATGGTTTCACCCAAACAAAAACAAACATATGGGCCGTTTCAGGTCCCAATCACACATTGCACTTGTCTGTCCATCGATCACCAACTACTTTTAATCGGCTAGCTGGTTTCTGCCGCGATTGCGCGGCCACATAGTCAATTGCGGCATAAGTTGCTGTAAATACTCCAGAAAAGCACTGAATGTTCATTGAAACTATTCTATAATGGTTTACTAAATAACGAACTCGACTGATAAACCGATTCCGAGCAATTTTGCGGCTTTGCCGCGCGCGTGTCGCGATGCGATCGCCAAGATTTTGAATGAAGAAAATGCCAGTTTTCTTACATTCATATTACAATGGGAAGGATTATTAGAATGTACTCTCAAAGCTTTGCGCAAATTTTGTGATATTTCAGTGTAATAATTTAGTCTGTTTGCAATCAAATAAGCTAATTACATGTTTCTGACTAAATTACATTAGTTATCAATGTTTTTTTAAGCGAGTAGGATTAGTTATATTTAATTAAATAGAAATTTTGCAATACTCTAAATTGCAACTATTTTGACTTAAAACTAAATGTAAATGGCATACTTAATTTATTTGGCTCGGGTTTACTGTATGCGTATTTATTTTGTTGTATATATGTTAAACCTCGTACCGTTTTTACTTTTCTTACCATATTTGTTTGCACTGCATTATGTGTACCATACTTAGTTGAAACACCACTAACCAATTGCAGTTGAAGTGTCATTTATTGTTCATATATAGGAAACAAAATGATTGAACTTTAATTTAATTGCATGGTTTTCAGCAGCTGAAAATGGCATTTTTCATGCAACATTTGTTGTTTTAAACAGGTATGAAGTACAACTCTTCAGCAGTTCCACTTCTGAGCAGCAAACAGACTGAAGAGATCATTATCAATATGGTTGGTTGCTTTACAAGAGAATCTCTTTGACCAAATCTTAATTAAGAGTAAAAGAAAAATAAAGAATATACTTTTGTTGTTCATTTTCTGCTTATTTTAATGCAATGTTTTTCAAATGTATTGTGATGTGTAGTCAAAACCTGATGATGGACAAAGGTCAACTGAGAAGGATGCCACTGACAAAGTAGAGACAGCCAGGCTATTTTCATTTCTGCAAATTCTCACGGCTTGTTTTGGGTCGTTTGCTCACGGAGGAAATGATGTCAGGTAAGAAACTTGCCTAAACTTAGAATTTTTGCAAGATATATTTCAAAGAAACTGAATGAATTTTGCCATTTGGATGAATACTCACCTTAAATTCCAACTTTGATTACATATAACTCTTTTAAGGTATTTTGCCGTATGCTGCATTCGATTTCATGTTATCTTTTTTGATAGTAATGCCATAGGACCTCTTATTGCTGTTTGGATGATCTACCACGATGGCAATGTTGCACAGGAGTCGGAAACTCCATTGGCCATCTTGTTATTTGGAGGTGTTGGAATCTCTGTTGGCCTTTGGGTGTGGGGCAGACGCGTCATCAAAACTGTTGGAGAAGATTTAACTAAGATTACTCCGTCCAGGTAATGTATTGCAATCGTATTTGATCAGATTTGGTTCGGAGTTATTGACCATCTTAATTATTGTCAAGATTGTACTTTTACAGATTCTTTTTAATGAAGTTACACTGGCCAGAAATGACTTTTGTAGACTAACTATTGCAACGTTGAACGTGAATTAAGTATAGATGGAATAATGCACTTAAATTCAGTTGAATGTAGGATATACCTTAATCTGCACTTATGCAGTGTTTTTCCTGTCTTTAAAATAAAGATACTGGCCTTATTAAACGGCATTTTGGTCCAAATAGGTGGAAAAATACGAGCTTTAAATTTCCTTGATTTGATTTTGTATTTGACCGGGTGACTTGATTGTTTAAACCAATTCCATTGTATTCAATATTCAACTTAGTTAATTAATATGTACTGTATGTTTAAGTATTAATAGATTATCTAAATAACAGAATTCCATGTAGTTTATCCCATTTTAGTTGATACTACCGCTACTAAATAGTAGTTTCCCTTTGCGTGTGACATGACGCGTCAATCTTGGAACTGAAATGTTTTCATTGCGTATAACCCGAATTTCTGAAACTAATAAACCCCTTGCTGTTTAATAATAATGTTTTTGAATTGAAGTTTTTGTTTTGTTTCTTGATAGTGGATTCACGATCGAGCTTGGAGCCGCTACGACCGTGTTGGCCGCATCCAAGATTGGCATCCCCGTGAGCACAACGCATTGCAAAGTTGGTTCTGTTGTGTTTGTTGGATGGGCAAGATCGAAGCAAGGTGTAGATTGGAAACTTTTTCGAAACATTGTCATGGCATGGCTGGTGACATTGCCAATATCTAGTGGACTTGCAGCGGCTCTAATGGCAATCTTCCAAGCAACAGCACTATAGTAGTGGGTTATATGCATGTCCAGAAGTGATCGTATATGTACATTTGAGTCGCTGCTTGTACTCTTCTATAAATATATACATTATTATACAAAGAAAAACGTTACATTTCTATATATTAAATCGACCTATATATATGTATTCATACATCAATGGTTACAGACTTTATATCTTTTATCCGTTTATTTTTGCCGCTTTGCGCGTGCGCGCTTCAAACGCAACAGAAACGACTGTAATCATCGCAGTAACTTCTACAATTCAAATTTTTCATAATTTCAAACGAATAACTTCCTTGTCTAAAAAATCCTACTTTGATTCTATATAGTCCATTTCAGTTCAACATTTTGTAAATTTACGATTAATTGGCTAAATGCATCGCTAGGGGATGAACACGTACAATTCTCATCCAATCGGAGTCAAGCTTAACACTATTGCTTAGTTTTAACTTAAATCGCTGATTAATGAGTTTATATATAGTCCATTTCAGTTCGAACTTTTGTAAGATTGTGATTTCTTAGGGGATTCACACTTACAAATCTCACAATTGGAATATGTTATGGTAAGCTAATGAAAAAATTTTGATAAAAATGGCTTTCCTGATTGCCTATAGTCCATTTCAGTTGAACTTTTGTAAAGTGGAAGGGGCGTGTTCTAAATATAAAGGCTGCTTAAATTGGGACAATTTTTATAGTTCACAGTTCAGTGTTTGGCTGATATTCTAATAACTGGGTATTGTACTTGCATATGTGACCATTGCCCAAATAAAAGTATTGGCCAATGAGGAATTTATGAAAGGTCGAACTGAAATGGACTATAATAGAATCAATTCAGTAACTCGATCCTGTACATATAGCATTTTAATTTGGAAACTGAAATTTATTTCTTCATACTTCGAAATAAATTCGAATTACAGAAGTTCGACTGTAACAATGTTTTAAACTTAATTAGCACTACTGGATTATTTCTTAAAAAATAAAATACTGGATTACTTAATTTCAAGAAAGTAAATTAATCATCAATTGCAAAAGTTTGCCAAGTCCCAATTAATTGTGCCAAGATGTGTCCACATAATAATATATGGGGGTGTTCATAAACAAAGTAGACATATGCCTTGTGTAATGTCCTTGGCACATACTCAATTTAATGCAGTATTTATGTTAAATAATAAAAACAATTAATGAATTTTTTACAAGACTTATTAATATTTTTCATTTTTTCCCATATATTTCGACTTTGGATTGCATTTATTATGAGTTTGATTTATTCCCTTCGCAGTGTGTATGTACCTTATTAATATGAAAGTGTAGGTGCTTTCGTTTAACCGCCGCCCTTTAATTGTAGCCTTTGCAGTTGATATTCGAATACAGTAGCGTGTTTATTGGCGTAATTTCAACTGAATTAATTTCTCTTAATATGCGGCTTTGTAAAAATAGAAAATGATTTGCAATTGTACGATATCATATGTAATATGCACTTTAGTTAGAAAACTTATTTTTTTTAAATTGGAAGCAATGACATTAATGGAGTATTTCAAAAATCCTTGATTTATGCATTAATAAGTGAATTGTAATGTTGCATATTTTGGAATTAGTATATCTAGTTGTGTGCCATATGTAATAACTATAATAATGATTGTCACCGTTATTTATTCTGTACTGTACTTGTAAGAAATGGTTCAATATGCAATTTAAAACTGTTTCTGTCAAGTGTACTACTGTTTAAATAAGTAGCAAACTGTTAATGTGATTTGGTGACTAGAATTAAGATAAAACACAAGTGGATACCGATGATTTGACGGATTGATTAATTTCTTCCCTGACAATAAATTCGAACTGATTGAGTTTCCTGAATGATATTGATTGAATTTGTTTCCAATATTATTAATAGATGAGAACAACTGCAATAATACTTTTTGTAGAAATTATTAGTTTTAGTTCAAATTTCGTTTTATTCTTCTGTATTTAAAATAATGCTGAATTACAATATTTATTATCAATTTTGCAGTTTTGCTGCACGAAATCTATAATAGCAATTGAAATTTATACATTTCTAATATTTCATTGAATGTCATTTTAAAATGTCATTTCCATAAATAATAATTTAATTGCCTAATTCTATACAAATTGTGTTGAAATTTTATAAGGATTGCAAAATCCTGTTGACTTTGTAAGGATTATGTAAGGGCTATGCATGGGAAAAAGGCCATTGTGGGTGGGTTTCACACGCTAGCAAGACTTAAGGGTCACCAAATGCAACAAGGTACACTCGAACCTCTGTAATCTGGATGCTCATCCGGCCAGACTTTTTGTCCGGGTTATATCCGGATTATGAAGGGATTTTTGTTTTTTCCAAAAAAAATAAATACGAAACGTTCAAACAACATTTGTGAACTTTATCTGTTAGTAAATTTATTTATAAGCTTTATTTGTGCACTGTAAAATTATTACAACCGAGTGGACATAATCTTCACGCACCATTTCCAAAGTCTGAAAATTCTGTCATTATGGTTTGACGGACCGCAGATTTTTCCCTACATAAAAATTTTCCAAAGATGTTAGCCAGATTACGGAGGTGCTATAAGTATGTTACTGGCTTGCGAATTTCGTCCGATATGCGGGTTATGGAAGGACCAGATCAATCAATATGGGCAAGTCCCGGCCAAGCGAATTTGTCCGGAATATGGAGGGGATCCAGATTACAGTGGGTCCGGATTACAGAGGTTCGAGTGTAGTGGAAAACACCATAACAGCAATGACGGACCATGTTGTGCAACTTCATACATAGATGCATGGGGCAGGGTGCCATAAAGTATATCACCACGTGTTGATAGAAAGGACACATGGTCACAGGGGCGTGTCACCACTCGGTACATGGAAGTTATAAAAGGAAGAGAGAAGAGAAAGTCTGAACTCTTTTTGGCTTCTTGTAATGCTACTAAGTGTGCGCCACTGTGCAATAATGGAAATAGTTTTGTGTCTCTGCGGACAACAAGACGACCTTACAACTTCAATTTTAAAAATAGTATTTTTGATATTATTCTACTATTCTATTTGATATTTTGTCTTGACTATTTACTGAAATCCAAACAAATTTCCATCAAGTTACACAGAATGAAATAAAAACAAAATAATTACAGTATCATGTTATATCTGATGTTTCATAGTTAGAAAAGTCCTCGGACTTCCCCATGTTTAAAATATGGTTATTACTGGAAACTTGGGAATGAATTTTACATCTGATTATGTATGTATAAATTTGATTGCAACACAAGTGACAAAATAATATTGGAGATTTATATTGTATTTAAATGAGATGACGACAACCACTTGAGATTCGGAGAATTTTCTAGAAAACTTGCCAGGTGAGCTCACTTCCTATGTCCAATGATTGGCTCATATTTTGCTCACTGCACTTGGTTGGTGCATTATTTTGAAATCTTTGCACACCATTCGGTTTTTTGGCCACATTAAAATCGGTGCAAAACAAATTGCGAGACATTCAACAGGTCAACAACTGAGAAGTCTCACCTTTCCAATTAAGCAGAGGTAAGATGTGAAATTTGTCTCTTTTATTTATTGCCAATAATGCATTTTCTCAATTTAAATTACAATGTTATTTCCAAAATTCTAATTATTTTTTGCACGATTCACTTTACATTAAAATTACATTAATTGCTGAAAATAGTGTCAACATATTATTGTGTTAATTAGTGTCAATTTCCCTAATGGAGATCATATTATTTGCAAACTGTATTTGAATGAATAAAATTATTTCAAAAATTACATTCAGTTTTTGGATTTTGATTTGGGGCTATTTCAGAATTTCTTTGAATTAATTCATAGAAAATGTATCAAATTATGATCTTTGTATACTTTATTCTTAGATATTAATATTCTGCTGAAAAAATCATAATGCAGTTGTGAATTTCCAATTGAAAATCAAGATCTTGGCTTCAAGCTTATCTGTACTATATGGTTTGCAAATATTTGATGTAAACAGTGTAAAGTTAACAAAACCGGTTTGTGTACAGTTTGCAAAATATTATTCCACTTATATTCCAGAAGTTTTATTTTTTAAAGATAAATGAAGCCTAAATAGTATTAGTATTTTGTTAATGGCAATAATTGTAATTGTATTCCCAATAATTATATATATATATATTATTTTATGTTTGAAGCTCCAAATACTGGATTATATTAAAATTAAATATATTAAGGAACACCCAGTTGCTGTATTGTTTTCTTTTTAAATCTTGTATATTTAATTTCAATAACTTCTAATTTGTAAATTAAATTAAACATAATTTGAATGAGGTATGAAAACTATAAGGATCAACAAAAACATTATTTCATAATGCAGTTCCAAATAGTGAATATGAAGGAACACTTAATTAATATATTATTTTTGTAATTTCAAACTATGTATATTTTTGTTTGAGTAAATGTGATTTTTCAATGAAATTTATGGAAGATTACGTAATGTATTCTGAAATAATTAACCATATCAATACAAAGTATAATCTTATTATTTTATTTTATGTACAAGAAAATATTTGTTGTTTACTTGCAGTTTAATTACAGAATTTCAGTTGAAACTATGGCATCTCACGGAGGTTGTTGTGATCATGCTGGAGACAAAGACAAACCAAAGCACGAACATGATGACAAATCGCATTGCCATAGTGATAAAGGATCCTGCGACAAATCCAAATGTGATGATCCCAAAAAGGGTCATTGCCATGACAAGAAAGCATGTGGCTGCCATAAAAATGCCGAATGCAAATGCACTGATAAATGTTCGAAAGGTGGCAAAGACTGTGGAGATTCATGTCACTGAAATGATTCCAATTAAGCAAATGGATCCATTTGTATTCCTGATCGATAAAAAACATGACTAGTATATGTATTTGAAAATGTATTATTGTTTGTTGCTATACATTGTAATAATGAACAATTAAAGATCTGGTTTGTTAAAGTCAATTTTACTTAAATAATTCTGAATTTATGGTCTAATAGATCTAAACTCATTTAGAAATAACAATTAAATTTAATACATAATAAATCACGAAAATGGGTGTGTTATCTTAAATTATTGCAACTGAAACACATTTTTTTAACTGTATAGAGCCCCTTGGTATTGGGTTTCCTTTAAAATGCTCCAAGATGATAAATGTTCAAACCGTTTTCCAAAGTCCTAACTAAACATTTATATTTATATGCATATTTGCATTTCCTTTTTTAAGTAATATCTCTTGGTAATATTAGTTCCACAACCAAGGTTTCTGTACACAATATGTCCTTCATACAAATATATAATTACTATACACAAGTTTGCAAAATGAAAGTGAAATGAAAATGGATTTTGCACACATAGGGCTATTCCATATTTAAAATATGTATAGAGTTAATTGATTTTAACTATAGCTAACAAATTAATTGCTTATATAGGTTTAATTGATATCAAATGATATTATCTCTGCACATGTATCCTAATTAGTTTGGTGGATAATTTGGGCTGATTTCAGTGCACAAGTTCATGTGTTTGTATATTATAATTAAGCATAACCTACATTTATTCTCAAGCTTTGTCTCTTTAATTGAGTACTATATCAATTGCTCTTATCGATATCCAATGTTGCATTCCCTGGTAGCAAAATGAACTCCTCCTTATAATGGAGCACTGAGTATATAAATACTGTAGCTGCAAGGGGATACATTCATGTATTTGACCTCGTCTGAACGAGTGTTACATGTACAATAGCTTTGCACGGTTTCGCCAGTGAGCGTTTCGTGTTTTCTCGGTTTTCTGTTGCATTTTCCTGCAGTAAAGATGACTGATAGAGAGAAATCAGCTGAACAACTGAACGACTTCCAAAGGAACAACCCTGTAAGTTCTTTTCCACTAAGAGTATCACTGCAAAAACCGATCTGAATACATTTTGCTGATCAATTAACCAATTTCCGAGCTCAAATAACATAATTGCAGCATTTTTAGATGTAATCAATCATAAGTATAAAGGAATTTCATAAGCAACAAGTGCAAAATGATGCTTTTTTGCACATAATGTGCGCAGTTATATTACAATCGCAAATGCAGTTGTACAACACACTAACCTCAATTTTGTGGTGGCAAATTCAAATATATTTCGTTGTAATTTCCTTTTTCTTAACCAGTTACGTCTTATCTAGTTTAATTGATACATTGAAAGTGTTCCTTACAATGCAAAATGACAAAATGTAACAGTGACAACCTGGATATATTGTCCAAATTAGCAAAGGAAGTGTTGTTTCACAAGTTGTAATTGATGAATAATATAGGTTATGTAACAAAGTGCATATGTACTGTATGTGTTGGGTTTTTTGTAAAATTCTGGAGAGTTTGTTGGCATTTAAATATTAATATGTAATTTCAAAACAATTCTCTGTTTCTGGCTTAACAGGGGATTTAATAATTAAAACAGTTGCCACAATTGAATAACAAAATCACATGGGTTTGCTATTAATTAGTTGAAGCATCAGAAAAAAAGATTCAATTTTTATCTTCCATTGTTTAATTACACTGAATAGAAAGTGCAGATATTAAAATTATCTGAAAATTACTTTGAAACTACTGCAAGCAATTGCACATTCATTGTTATCACATTTTTTCTAGAATTCCAGTAATATAAGGAGCCTATTAACTGATGTTTTATTTTGGTTTAAATTTTGTGTTATTTTCTTAAACAATTAAACATATGCAACATATTAATATAGACTTAAATTATAGCCCCATTTTTTGAAATCATCCTGTAATACACAGTTGTTTCCAACTGAACATTTGTTGAACAAAAATTATCAGGTTCTATTCGCTCAATTGAACTGATTAAAGTAGAAAATACTTCCGCAGTTGGAATACGTATATGATAAGAAACAGTTGTTTTTGATTCCAGCTTCACCTATAGTGAGTGAATAGGATGAGATGACATTTATCTTGTTGAGCAGATACATTAAACAACAAAACTTTGGACATGCACACCGCACTGCAGTGTGATCTTGAACCTTGTTTCCAAGCTGCTGATATGAAATCTTAGATGTACACTTTAAATTTGAAATGAGGTTACTGGAACTGATATTAGCTGTTCATAGTTCCCCTGGAAAAATATTAGTTAGTGTGTTTTGAAATAATGGTCCACTAAGATTCCCTGCATGTGGCCCATTGAACTATATACAGTTCCAAGGACTTTCAAAAACGGACTAATTAAGCAAAATGACCAATTATCCAACTGTTTGCTTATTGGTGTTGAACTGTTGCTTCAGCATGAGCATACACTTGTATGTGACATTGAAGGAGTTGTTAACTTACAAAATTCATAGATTTCACATTTTAAAGATGTATAATTCTACAAAAATTGTAGTAATTCTAAATAAATGATGGACAAGTAGATGACAGATATTAAAAAGATACTATACTGTGATAGCAATGGAAGAAATAAAATGAAATGTGATATGATATGATATTTTGTTGAATTATAATATGGCAAATTTAACAATGAATATGAAATGTATTTTGCAGAAACCAGGGCAACTGACTCTTTCCCATGGAGCCCCAATTGGAAGCAAAGTTGATTCGCTCACTGTGGGTCCTCGAGGACCTATGCTGTTGCAGGATATCACATATATCGATGAAATGGCTCACTTTGACCGTGAAAGAATCCCTGAAAGAGTTGTTCATGCCAAAGGAGCAGGTTATTTAATATTCTCATATTCTTGGGAAAATATCTAGATTATCATATTGAAATAGTTAGAATTAATGCAAAGGCCCTAAGATATACACAGCACAAAAACATTATTGCTCAACATTTCAAAATGGCGGCCAACTGTGGTACCACTGAAAAACAAACGTTTATTGTGTCATAAACTTGTTAGTGGTCAAGTGAATTCATACCTTTTTCATAACCTATATAAAATGAACCAAAATACTCGTGTAACCTCTATATGAAACAAACAACTTGCTAACCTATAAATCTTGAAGCAATGACAGCAATTTTTCAAGCAAGGTTATATGCACAATAAATATATGCACATGGCGTAATTTCGATGCAGCAACAGTTAATTGAGCTTTCATTGTGCTGTGAAATGCAGGAAGAGTATACTTATGCTATTATAACATTTCATTGAAAACCGATTTGCTGGAAGTTAATTGTCAAAGCAAAGATTGTAAAATGGCAAGTGTCATTGAATATATGCATGATAATTGTAAGAAAATTATTCATTTGTGTGGCAAAACTGCAAATTTACAATAAAAAGCTTTCAAGATTGCAAAATCGAGCATTATGTGTATATGTGCAAACCTTATAAAAATCTGCATAACAAATTACATGGTGACCTACTAATAGTAGTTACCCTACTCTTTTGCCTTGAATAACATTACCCTAACATAATAAATGGGGGGATGTGACTGTCTGAATTCACTTTAGCTTGAAATAAACAGGTCAAATGGGTTGAATTCCTTTTTCACTGATTTCTTACAATAAAACACAAGCTTTTGAACATGATACAAATGGAATAGGGCCTCTTGGATGTAGTCCAGTAATTGCTGCCCCAATAGATAGTGACCCTAGTATTGATTGTCTTTGAATCGTTCATCAAGTAAGTCTCATTTCAGCCAAGTACTAGCAATTAATTGTAATTCTTAACATTATTTATCTAATTGAAGGGTAAATATGAATAAAAGTTTTAATGATAAATATGTCTATACATGCAGTGCTGTTGGATTTCAAAATGCCAGCTCATTTAAATGATTATTTTGCGCGAAATAATATTGCACTTTATATATGTTTGAACTGTTTTCCATAAATACACAACACAATTGGAAACAGTTCTCAATAATTGGAAAGAAATTAAACTGGAATATTTAACTGTTCCTAAACTGAGTTTCGTTCATTGCACACAAAGTTTTGAATTCATTTATAAAACTTGTTGACTACAGTAACACACGTATTTTCTTAAACATGATATGATACGCATCGAGTTTCTGCAACCTTGCATCTGAAGATTTTTTTTAATAATTTCAATATATGTACATCAAGTGTTTGATTATTGAATACAGGTTTTTATTAAGGCTGATGTTCTAATGTTTTTCTATTTTTGTTGCAGGTGCTTTTGGTGTTTTTAAAGTGACACATGACATCACAAAATATACTAAAGCTAGTATTTTCAGCGAAATTGGAAAGGAAACTCCAATGGCAGTGAGATTTTCCACTGTTGGTAAGTTGCTGGATATTTAATTGAATTCAATTTCATGAGCAAAGAAAATCGGTGGTGCAGAATCACAAAAATAGATTAGACGCTTTTACATTTGATTTGAAATAGGTGGAGAAAGTGGATCCGCAGACACTGCTCGTGATCCTCGAGGATTTGCAATCAAGTTCTACACTGAGGATGGCAACTGGGATTTGGTTGGCAACAATACTCCCATATTCTTTATCCGAGATCCACTATTTGTAATTAACTATCCTTATTTTGAATTTTTAATCAGCAGCTTAAAGTTTATTATATTATAATTAAACAGCAATTTATAATTTGGTAGTTTCCCAGTTTCATCCACACCCAGAAGAGAAACCCTGTGACACATTTGAAGGTAATCGTTATGCTTAGTATGCGTATTATTTTAATATGTAGCATTTATTAATGGACAGCTATAGTGACATATTACTGTTCCAGGATCCAGACATGTTTTGGGATTTCGTTTCATTGAGACCTGAAACAACACATCAGATAGCATTCCTTTTCTCCGATCGTGGCACACCTGATGGTTACCGTCACATGAACGGCTATGGAAGCCACACTTTCAAGTTTGTTAATGCTCAAGGAAAGCCAGTATATTGCAAATTCCACCACAAGGTTCTTATATCTGATTAAATATGAAACCGAATGTAAAAATTAATATGCAATTAAACTGGATTTTTTTTATTCTATCACATATAGACAAACCAAGGCATTAAGAATTTACCAGCTGCTGAAGCAGATTTGTTGGCAGGATCTGATCCAGATTATTCAATTCGGGATCTCTACAATGCAATTGCTACCAAAAATTACCCATCATGGACAACATACATCCAATTGATGACTTTTGAGGAAGCCGAGAAGTTCCGCTACAATCCATTCGATTTAACCAAGGTGAGTCGGATTTTATTTTCAGGTAAGGAGGAGTAGCTACAGACAAAACAAATATACTGCTATTTGTTTAGGTTTTCTTGTACATTAAATTAGCTTTTTGAAATTATTCAAAATTCTAATCTGAATGAGACGAAATACTCGAACTAGTGAGCACCTACCTGTATCTTGAAATAATGTGTAGAAAGATCTTTCTTAATATCGATTGATTACATTATTTATTGTATCTAATATTGGAAAACAGTTCAAATTTCATTCACTTGGACTTAAATAATGACATCATCTGATTTAGGTGAATACATCAGTAGAAGTACATGTATTTTCACGTACAATTAAGGTGGGTTGTGTATAAATTTAGTTCAAATGAAAAATCATGCTTGTTTATACTCAAGATTCAAGTTGTGTTAAGGTCTATGTGACCCAGTATTTGATTCTCAAGAGTTTTTACCGACAATTAAAGACATTAAATTTATGGATGAGAAGTTACCATTTTCGAAAATGACATTAAATGCAGACTGATATAGTCAGTTTGCCCAGATTAATTAAAAATGCAGTAAAGCATCTGTTTAACCAAGAGTGATTTAACTAACTAACTGGAGGGAGATCGCGGTTGTCAGTAAAATCTGATTGTCTTTTAAATCCAGGATTATTTTCCCTTTGAAAAATTTTTACGTTTCTAATTCAAAGGAATAATGTTAATAATTGTTTAAAGTGTATTCTACTTTGTCGAAATTTCATTCACATTGTGTGGAGAGAGATGTCTGAGCTAGTATCTACTCTTGGTAGTATATGGAGCGCGAGGTCTAGCAAACATTTACAGAAATGCCGAGCAAAGTTGTACTGTATATGTATACCTAGAACGGTTTCGGTGAATGGCTTTCAACGAGTGCTGCAGAAAGCCTTAAAACAACAAACGTTTTACGTGATAACCTTTTAAATTTCCAGATTTGGCCACAAGAAGAGTTCCCACTTATCCCCGTGGGTGAATTCACGCTGAATCGTAATCCAGCCAACTATTTCATCGAAGTGGAACAACTAGCATTTTCACCATCCAACCTGGTGCCTGGAATCGAACCAAGTCCTGATAAGATGCTTCAAGTGACTATAATTCGAAATGCTTGCATTGTTATATTATTTGCCTTGAAATTAAATTTATACGCAATCGTCAATCTTCCACGTGTAGGGACGTTTGTTCTCATATCCAGACACCCACAGACACAGATTGGGAGCTAACTTTCAACAAATTCCTGTCAACTGCCCTTACCGTGCAACCGTGAAAAATTATCAACGTGATGGACCAATGAATACTACTGACAATCAAGGTAATGTTGTTTACGATCGGCTCGTTGTTCTATTCCGCTGGAGATATACATAATATTTATCATTGCGACTGCATCTTTAGGTGGTGCCCCTAACTATTACCCTAATAGTTTCAGTGGGCCACAAGACAACAAAACTTACTTGGAATCAAGATTCCAAACAACGGGAGATGTTGCCCGTTATAACTCTGCAGAAGATGATAATTTTAGCCAAGTGACCACATTCTGGACTAAGGTCAGTACAAATATCATTTTTGTAACTGCTCGGTATTGATTACAGTGCTAATGATTATGTTACAAAGGCATTTCGTGATAAATTACCCATCTACAATTGGACAGATGTACAGCACGTACAAGTTCATGTTCTGTCTTCTTTTGAAAATTCCCAGCCATGTTATTTTCTTAGTAGTATTTTTTAAAAGGAGATATATTCTAATGTAACAGGATAGATCGACGTCCACCATTAACAAACTAAATATAATTCTTAAATACATACATTTTTCTAGTTGTGTTGTGTTTTAGCGTGTTTCACTACCGTGTTGATTTAATTTTATACTTGCAATATTGCGTTATATTTTGTGCAATTTGCTTTACATGCAGGTTTTGAAAGCAGAGGAACGTTCCAGGTTGGTTGAGAACATTGCAGGACACTTGAAAAATGCTCAAGTTTTCATTCAAGATCGTGCAATTCAAAATTTCACATTGGTGCATGCGGATTTTGGACACCGATTGCGAGAAGCTATTCAGAAGCACAACTCGGAAACTGTAAGTTTTTTTTAAATACATTGTGTATCTTGTATTTATGTGTACAATACATTGCAAACTGATTTTTCTTTTCACAGAAACGTGCTGCTAACTTGTAGTGGAAACACGCAAAAAGCGATCAGAAATATGCAACTAAAGAAAGAACTTCCTCTCAGCTATATACAAATTTACTAAATGTTTATCACATTTGCTACTAATTAAGACAGATTTATTTTCACTTCAAATTCGTCAATCTTGCAACCAGATTAACTTACATGATATTTGAATGGACCCTTTTTTTTCTTACAAGACGGTCTATTTTATATATTTTCCTTTGGGTGGAAACACGTTTTATCCCTCTATCATAAAAATAGAACTAATGACGAAAAAACGTATTTTGTACGTACAAGGTTTTGAAAGATATATGGCATTGGCAAAAAACCCTTATCAGATGTTTCTATGATGTCAATAACCTTGCAATGGTACAATGTTTTATTGGTATACTATTTTGAATGAATGTATCAATAATATAAAGAGAATAAATGATTTATTATATCGGGGACATGAATGTGAAATCAGCTATTGTTAATTGGTGTGATCTACATTTACAGTAGAGTCTCGATTATCCGCGGGGGGTCGGGGCTCAGCCTACCGCGGATAATAACAAAAACGGATAGGGGCCGTCCACAAATGATGTCACGCTAAATTTGACCTTTTTTACCCCCCTCCCCCCATGTCACGCATTGTCACACAACGTCTGACCTTCTAAAAATGATGTCACAATTGTTGGACCCCCCTATATCTACTAATAATAATTACCAATGTAATATTTATAATTATCTCCTGATTTTAAAGTAATTGATGTATTTATTTAGTGATCTAAGAAATAACAATATACAAGTTAAGGTCTTTATATTAATAATTATTTAAGTCCATGGTGAAGACAGCCAAGTGCCCAGCTCTTGTATGCATTCAATTGACATTTTTCGTTTAAAATATACTGCACATGTACCCAAAAAGACGTTTGCACTGCATTGCACCTGTGATGCACGCTTATTTGCAGCCAATGACAGATGAACTCTGGTGTGTAAATAGGCATTTTGAACCAGTTACAACAATTTAATGTCAAAGCGCTGGTTTTACTGTATAAACTAAATATGCACACAAAAGTGCAAAATGACTTGATAATTAAAAAGCATGATGTCACAATTTTTGCAGACCCCCCATATCCCATGTCACAAACTGTCATGCAACGCCTCCCCCCTCCCCCTAGGAGCGTGACATCATTTGTGGATGGCCCCATAACACAGAGCATTGTAAAAAAATATTTTACAATTTACACTGTACGTACTACATACTGTACGTAAGTATGTATTAGGTATGTATGTAACTACACGTATATAAACAAATTGACATTGTGCCTCTACTGTCTAAGGAGCAACTGAATCTTTGTTGGACATGGCAAAACAATGACGGTCACTCAAAGTTCGGCTTATCCGAGTATTTCCGGTTTAACAGTTTAACCGCAGTGACATCGCGGTTAACATGGAGCATCGGGTAGCCAGGACTCTACTGTTTTCTCAATCTTTGTCCTTTTCATTGAATGTCTATTGCTCGTATCGATATCTAATGTTACATTCCCTAGCTGAAAAATGAACTTTTCTTTATAACAGAGCACTGAATATGATGTATCCTATATATAGTTGTGCAAGAGGTTGCACATGTATCTGAGTTTATCTGGACCAGTTTTGCCAGTGTGTTTGGTTTTCTTTTGCATTCTTCCATAATTAAGATATGACTGACCGAGAGAAATCAGCTGAACAATTCTGTAAGAATTCCTTACATAATTAAAAGTTTATTAATACCAAATGATAAAATACAACAATTGAAATAAATGGATTGTATTGATCTTTTTTTAGTAAAGATGTTATACTCAAGTTCTAATTAATGAATACACTAGTGCATATGTACAGCATGCGCTGCTTTTTATTCTATTGTTTATTGGCATTGATAATTAGCTAACCCTTGGGAAGCCCAAACCTAAAAGTTGCACGGGGAATACAAGTGTATACGAGAGATACGTGTGTGGAAATTGGTTTTTTAAAGCTCTGAAAGTGTCGCAGCTTAGTCCGATGATGAAGGACTGCTTTTAATTAATATGCTCAGCATAGCTTACAGACAATTAACATATTGTTTCATCCTTGTGGCAACATATTGTGATTGTTGTATTGATGTGAGAAAAATTTAAATGTCAGGTTTCAACAGCAATTTCAAAATCAATAAATAATTTGAAAAAACATATGTTGTGAAGTTTGTACTGTGACTTACAGATTATAATGATTCAGAGAAATATGATTGGAAATAACGTTTTTATGCAATATCATAATGCAACTTCAAGCAATTTTGCAGTTAACAGAAAAACTTACTTTGGAATCCTAAATGTATCTAACAAGCTAAATGCCCGCTGTGACAGGGCCAGTACCTTTTTAAGCACATGTAAACAAATGTAAAGTCAGACAAAATGATGAAACAGGATTAGATGAAGCCAGAAGTGCCTAGCGGTTGTCATTAATATTCTCCACCCATTATTAGGAGATATGTGTATCTATTAGATATTTGAGTTTCCCAAGGGCTAATTAGGCAAATCATAAATATGAAATAAACATATTTAACAGATACAAGGGCAACTGACCCTTTCTCATGGAGCACCAATAGGAAACAAAGTTGATTCTCTCACTGTGGGTCCTCGAGGACCTATGCTGTTGCAAGATATCACATATATCAATGAAATGGCTCACTTTGACCGTGAAAGAATCCCTGAAAGAGTTGTTCATGCCAAAGGAGCAGGTTACTTGAACTTCTGATATCTCTCTCTCTCTTTCTCTTATGAATTTATACTTAGAAATAAGGTCTTTATAAATATACTGCAAACACATAAATTATTGCTCAATATTTCAAGATGGTCTACATTCGCATTAATTGTTAAGATTGATTAGTTAGTCAGTCAGTGCTTTTGTTGCCCAACTGGGTTTCGCAATTGTGAGCGACTTTTCGTAAGACAGCACTTGTATCGCTCTTACAATGGAGGTATTTGACCTATCCATCGCGGACACATCCCATATCCATGTAGCCTTGTTGCTCATTGCAACAGATGATCGTCCCTACAACATGAGCTCAAACACTCAGTTACAAATCGATCTTGAAATTTCTGAATTTTCAGCATGACCAAAGGGGGGGGGATACATGGAAGTAACAAAATCTCATGTTAAATCTCCATTTTTGATTTTGTGGAAAAAAAGTATAACTTCTGACATGAAACTGTGACGCTGTAAACGCAAGTACATGTTCCTGGAGGTGAAATAAAGTTAATACCGAAAAGCAAGATTGGTATTTGCGCTGTACTTGGTAACTGGTAACATTTTGTAGCGCACAGGTAGTTGGTTGGCAAAAAGAAGTAAACTACAATGCATCTCTTCAATCCCCACCACGAAAAGATCTTGGTGCACACCCATTCCTCTCCGGTCTCGACTGACCACGATCACAACACAACCACAAAAAAGTGTCCCGTTCCTTGAGCCACAAAGCGAGTATACGCCCCATGGCCCTGTATTACGGTTGTCGACACACTGGTGACATAGTACCATGCTTTATGGCACCTTGTTCCCTGTGTAGTGGCCATGTGCAAAGTAAGACACCAAAGCCTGTCATCTAAACTAGACATTTGTGCATTGCTTGTCTGGAACTAATTATGAGTTCAATAATAGTTGAAGGAGAAAATTTCCTCTTCTCATAAACATACAGTCCACTATGGACGTTTTATTTGCCGACTAGTTTCGGTTCAGACATCGAACCATCATCAGGGCATACAGAAAATTGCTAAGTTAAGAACATTGAAAAAAGTTGTAGGTTCCTTATAACAAATTCAACCACAAAACTCACACACCTTTTTACATTGAAATATATGCAAAATGTTCCTTGCATGGATGTACCAGTGTACAGTTTGTTAGATGCAACCACTGTAGAAGCTTCTTGTGCATCTATCACTTCTTTGAGCGTTTCCATTCTTAATTGTATGTACTACATTTCACTGCAATTGTACATTAACTAACCTATTAAGATTGTTACACCTATAAGATGTATGCCTGTAACTTTTTAAGGGTTTACCGATTTTAAAAATTCTTTCACAGAATGAAAGTTTCATATGGCCAGCACACAGGGCAATGTTCACTTCTCGACATAGTCCCCTTTTCCCCACGCATATGCCAAAGATGAACAAGCTTCTTATTCCGTCGGCGAAGAAGTCTACTGACTGATCGCTGCACCACTTGCGAATTGCTGCCTTGACCTCATCATCCCCAGTGAATCTCTGCCCCTTGAGGTGCTCCTTGAGCTTGAGGAAGAGGTTGAAAATCTTACTGAACAAGGTCCGGGCAGAGATTCACTGGGGATGATGAGGTCAAGGCAGCAGTTCGCAAGTGGACATATGAAACTTTCATGCCTTGAAAGAATTTTTAAAATCCTCTCTTTGGTCATGCTCAAAATTTGGAAAATTCGAGATCGATTTGTAACTTGTGTTTGAACTCGCAGGCCTCATGTTGTAGGGATGGTCACCTTTTGCCTTGAGCAATAAGGCTGCATGGATATGGCATGTGTCCGCGATGGACAGGTAAAATACCTCCAGTCCCTCGAAGCCAGGGTGAGAGCTATATGTCAGAGCTGGGTTTAGGTCGCCGATACATACCAAATCCATCGCCATTGTTTATGAAAACTTCCTTGTTGAGTTTTCTCTGCTGCCGAACCTGGAGTTTCGTGAAAATTCCAAGATTAACTGCAAGCAATATTTGTTTTTCACCAAATAACAGGTTTGCAATAAGATTGTTAGCCATTTTACTGAATCTACCTACATCTTTGGGATTGTCCATAAATTATGAAATGCTTATAGCGGGAGAGGTTTAGAAAATGTGTTTTCCCTGCGTTTCATAAGTGTTGGGGAGGAGGGGATCAGGAAGCAGAGTTTCAAACTTCCCATGATTTCAAAAATAGTCACAAACTGTGCCCTTTGTCACATTTTTATACTGCCCATCCATCCAGCAAATACTGTCGCACATTCCATGTGATATATGCTGGCTATATCATTGATCAAAAAAAGTTTAAACCTTCATCGTTCATGGTGTAAACGGTTTCATACCAGAATTGAAAATCACATTGAAAAACAACCAGCAAGAATCCAACCAATACGAATTGCAGCAAGGAGACAAAAGGAACTCATGGTTATATGGAAAACCAAGATAAATGACGAACATTGTGATTGGTTTGATAAAAACGACGAATTTTTTTTAAACAATGATATTGTTGAAAGCCCAGTTTTTGAAATTGAATCAGTTGACACAATTCCAATGTTAACAATGTCAGATCATATGAGCACCCCTTGGATTGAAGAGTTGTGAAAACGGTATTATTAAATAGTGTTTTTGGAAATTACGTTTCGTAACCTATAAAACTATTTTTTGACAAATATAAATTTGCTTTTATTAATGAATTAAACTTGCTGATGTTCTAATATTGTTCAATTACTGTGTTGCAGGCGCATTTGGTGTTTTTAAAGTGACACACGACATCACAAAATATACTAAAGCTAGTATTTTCAGCAAAATTGGAAAGGAAACTCCAATGGTAGTGAGGTTTTCTACTGTCGGTAATTTACTGGATATTGAATTAAATTCAAATAAAGGCAATCTTGCTAAGGTGTGCTTTATCTGTGATATCGCAGCTGGGGAAAGTGGATTTGCAGACACTTCTCGTGATCTTCGAGGATTTTCAATCAAATTCTACACTGAGGAAGGGAACTGGGATATTGTTGGCAACAATTCACCCATATTCTTTATCAGAGATCCAATACTTGTAACTATATTATCATCGTTTGGAATTTTTGATAGGTGAAGTCTGTATATTATAATTATAACCAAAATGTGCAACTTATAATTTTTAGTTTCCCAGTCTCATGCACACCAAGAGAAACCCTGTGACACACTTGAAAGTAATGCTTATGTTTGATGCATATTTAATACTTAATTCCAGGAATTGTGATAATGAAGGCAAAAAAAAAATTATGGCTGTTATATTGTTTCAGCACAATTGTTAGACACTAAACGAAAATAGTAACTTTAATTTGTTGTTACAAGAGTCTATGGCGGTAAAATTATTATACTAAAATATATTTGGGATAATTCTCGATCGAGAAGTGAATTACTATTGATATTTAGTATTTATTGATTGGCAGCTATACATTTCTTTGTTGTCCAGGATCGAAATATGTTTTGGGATTTCCTTTCCTTAAGAAAAGAAAGCACACATCAGATGGTATTTTTCTTCTCTGACCGAGGCACACCTGATGGCTATCGACACATGAACGGCTATGGAAGCAACACTTTCAAATTGGTCAATGCTGAAGGAAAACCAGTATACTGCAAATTCCACTTCAAGGTTATTTTATATCTGATTAAATATGAATCAGAATGTACACATAAAATATAGCTGAACTAGATTTTGTTATGGCATTACTTAGACAAATCAAGGCATTAAGAACCTGCCAGCTGCTGAAGCAATCAGATTGGCAGGATCTGATCCCGATTATGCAACTCGTGATCTTTACAATGCAATTGCTACCAAAAATTATCCATCATGGACATTTGATATCCAAGTGATGACTTTGGAGGAAGCCGAGAAGTTCCGTTACAATCCATTCGATGTAACTAAGGTGAGTCAGGTTTTATTTTCAGGTGAGATCGAGCAGCTAAAGATAAAACAAATCCACTTTTCATATTGCTTAAAAAATGCAATGTCAAGTAAATGAATGTATGTTACATGTGTGTCTGTTCAATCTCAGGACATTTTCCCAGGAATCTGCTGTATATGGAAGAAATACATTCCTTTTGTGTGATATACTGTATGTTATTAGAGCCAAGGTGTGTGCTGACTAGCAAACATTTACAGAAATACAGAACAAAAGTGTTATTTATATTTCTAAAATTGATTTAGTGAATGCCTTTAACAAGGGTTTCAGTTATGCTGGATTGCTAGAAAGATTTCTTATGATAACCTAGCAAATTTACAGATTTGGCCACAAGGCGAGTTCCCACTTATCCATGTGGGTGAATTGATGCTGACTAGTAATCCAGCCAACTATTTCGTCGATGTGGAACAACTAGCATTTTCACCTTCCAACCTGGTGCCTGGAATCGAACCAAGTCCTGATAAGATGCTTCAAGTGACTATGCTTGAATATATTTATACATTATTTTATGATTGACACAAACTATACCAACAGTTAGAAATCTGTCATGTGTAGGGACGTCTATTCGTATATCCTGACACTCAAAGACACAGATTGGGAGCTAACTTTCAGCAAATTCTTGTCAACTGCCCTTACCGTGCAATCGTGAAAAGTTATCACCGTGATGGACCAATGAATACTACTGACAATCAAGGTATATGCTTGTTTATGTTTGGCACATACAGTACCTATAGCTTGGAAAGCTAGATGTATGGATTTCAACTGTAAATGTGTAATTTTTGCTATTGCGGTTGAATTTTTAGGTGGTGCCCCTAACTATTACCCTAATAGCTTCAGTGGGCCGCAAGCCAACAAAGCTTACTTGGAGTCAAAATTTCAAACAACTGGAGATGTTGCCCGGTATAACTCTGCAGAAGATGATAATTTTAGCCAAGCGACCACTTTCTGGAATAAGGTCGGTATTCAGAACCAGGGCCGATAATATTACCTATACTTGACTGACTGCAAACACAAATTGATAACTTTATTAAGATGTTTATCACTTTTGTGTCATTTGCTCTTCATTTACACAAAACTGACCCAAACAGCAACTGCAATTTAATTACGTAAAGCTGAATTGTCTGAAATTTATTTTGTAACACTTGCTTTTCTCGCTCACTTTTTCCGCTCACTTATTTCCTCTCGATTACACACAATTGCCACTGCGAAAAAGACCCCGCTATTCTAGACTACCGCCCTTTTATAACCTAACTTCCTCTGGCCATGTGTCCAATTTCATTGTGTTACTTGTCATCACCTTTCAGTAAATAAATGGGCCCTTGGCCATGTGCAACTTTGTCTACCATTACATATCAACACAACAGTGACATAACATTGTTCTTTATGAGGGACTGTGACCTCTTCGGGCCCCACTGGTGAGTGACGACCACATACAGTGGTCATTTTCCCACGCAGGATGCATATGCAGCCCTTACAATTTAAACTTCAGTATGAGATTATTAAACTGTAGTTATTTAGTGCAGTTCACAAATTCAATGCAGTTCATCAATATCTGATGTTTTTTGAATAAGCACTGCAGTTTTCACATGGAAAATCGGCGTATATTTTTGTAAGGTCCATAAGAAAAATGTACCTTATAACAGTCGTCAAATTTCTCAACATTAAAAGGGCTAAGTTATATTGTGCTGATTTAATTTTATACTTGCAATATTGAAATATATAATATGTGCTATCGGGTTACAGGTTTTGAATGCTGAGGAACGGTCCAGATTGGTTGAGAACATTGTAAGAAACTTGAAAAATGTCCAAGTTTTCATTCGAGATCGTGCGATTCAAAATTTCACTTTGGTTCACGCGGATCTTGGACAACAACTGCGAGAAGCTATTCAGCAGTCCAGCTCTGAAACTGTAAGTGTTTGCAAGCCACTATATCTTGTCGTATTTATGTGTGACATTTGCAAGGATTGTTAAAGGCGGTTTTTCCTTCATAGGAAAGTCCTAACTCATCTTGCTTATAATGGAAGCGTGCATCAGAAATATGCCGCTAAATCACTACCTCAGTTATATACTCGATTTAGTGAAAGATGATCACAGTTTACTACTAATTATTAGAGACATATCTACCTCAATCTTTCGACCAGGCCAATTTGGATGACATTTTGAATAGGGTACCCTTTTATTCAAAATGCCACCTTACTGTGTCTATTTTTTTAATAGATGTTAGAAATATATTGCATACTAACATTTTAATGTTTTTTTCGAACAAATGAATGTAACAATAATAATATGGAAAGGAAACTAATGTACCTACTCCATAATGTTGCTTAGATCTGAATAGAAAATGGAAGATGTTCAGATAAAACAGCAAATCTGTCACTTCATTAATTATTTATTAGCATTGAGAAATAATACAATAAAACATTTAGTACTAATGAAATGAGCCGGTTCTTCAAATTATAGACAGTCTCAAAAAGAACACAGATGGCGATACAAAAGGTACAATGTAGTTGTTATAAAATGTCTAAATTGTGTGCAACTGCAATATGACAGGATTAATGAAACAGGCTACAACAAAATATGCAATATTCCTTTATTATACATATTTTATTAGATTATATCAATGTACACCTGGTCTTTATAAAACGCTCAAAGTTCCACTCATTGGTACCAAAAACACGCAGTTTAAGTATGTATACCGGTATTTGTCATGTATCGATTCAAGCCTGACATTACTTCCGCGTTTGAATATAAAACAAAAACTGCTGGCTTTCTCAAACCAAACGATTTCATTCTAACTAAACCTGTTGGCATCGAAGTCAAAACAATCTGTTGTTAGCTGAACAAAATGCCGCCTCAAGTGTGAGTGGGAAAGCTGGGGAAAAAGGCGGGAACAGCACAAAGGATGACAAGAAAAAGAAGAAAAGGAAGAAGAAGGAGATCTACGTCATTTCCATTTACAAGGCAGGTCAAATTTGGTGTTGTACATGCTAATAGTTTTGATTAATTCTTGGTTTGTAAGTTCTGCATCAAGTACACCCTGACATAGTAATATCATCAAAGGTCATGGGCATCATGAACAGATTTGTTAATGACATTTTTGAAAGGATTGCAGTAGAGGTTGACAATCACATGCTTTCAAATTCACTCAGTGCATGTCAGAAGACACAAAAGCATGCTACAAATTAATGCCAACCCCAAATAGAAAAACTAATTTGCATAACATATCTGGAAACAAATATGTCTGCTTCATTTTGATTGCAAAGAAAATAACAAGGGTTCATATTTACGACATGTTTATTAGTAATCCACATTATAAATAGTGAATTGGCATCGCATATATCAATTGTGGTCAGTCGCATAAGTTTTCTTAATGATGGTTTATGAATCTATCACTGCAGAATGGGTGTGATGTTTTTCATTACGAGTTACCCTACCCAGAATTTGAGTGGATGTAAAAATGTGCCTATGTGCTGAATGCAGGAGGTGCACATGAAATAAACAATGGAATAATGGATGGTACTTTAAAAAGTTCCTATTTTCATGCACATTGCCACGTGTTTTAACCTACATATTCAGGTCATAATAGTGTGAACTTCAAGTGGAATGTATGCATTGTTAGTCTAAGATCTAGACAAAGTTCTTAGGGCATATGACTTTACGGAAACCTATCAATGACATTTTAAATGATGTAGAACAGGGAGTAAAGTTATCACGTAATATTCCTGGAGTCCTCATAGTTTCTAGTGCTTACTTAAAGATGCAAGCAACACACATGGAAAATACATTGCCCATTTAGACAGTATGAGGGTGTAGCATTTACAGCATTATTCATTTTATGTCACAGCCAATGAAAAGGACATTAATGGAATGGTTATTCTTCTGCTAAAAAACAATGACCTGTGGCCATGCAGATTGAAATGTCCTGATTAACCTCAGAAAAAAATTCAAGTGACATTATGTACTTGTGCAGAAGAACTAATCACTCATATTCCATAATATTTGTGTTTTTTTTACAGGGTTGCGACTCTTTGTACTGTTCTAGAAGCTTACAGAATATGCCTTACAAATTGATCTATACAGGGAAAGCAAATTGAAGTTGATAATTGTTTTGCTGAATTATGAAACTACAGTGAATAGGGTGAAAAATGCTATAAAATTAGTATTTGGAAATGAAGTCTTCATTTTGTAACATGCAGGTTGTAAGGTGGTTTTCATTTTGTATCATGCGATGTGATCATCCTTGACATGCAGAAATTGTGACATCTTTTCAAAATTTTTGCTTGCTTTCTTCATTTTAGTTGAAAAATTCCAAGTCTAGTGGTTTGGAGTGTTGTAAGACCTCGGGGTGATGAGTAACCGAGGTCAACCTGATGATGTACATAGGGAATACTTTTCCAGTTCAATCGAAACCAGTGACAACATACTTTCCTTGCACGTCGACTTCAAAATTATATTTTGCATTCACTTGTTATTTGTGAGAATGCATTTGATGAGAAATTACTTTTAAAGAGTTGTGTCCATACCTAAACTTATGCAATGCATAGAAGTGTAACTGCAATTATGCAGTTGTTAATTTGGAAATTTTGAATTAATTTGTAACTAGCAAAATGATAACTAATATCAGATAATATATATTAATATCAAGATTAGATCTAATCTTTATATGTGCTTAATTCAATGGCATGTTCTGCAAAGTAATTCGTGTTTACAAATATAAATTAAAATGCGTACAAGATTTATGAAATCAATGTTTGCACATGATAAGATGAACATTGAGTGCTGTAACTGCGACCAAGGTTACTAGTTGGAAAAGGGTTTAAGTAAACTTGAACTAATTGACTACAAATAAATTTGGGGTCAATTTAATTCTCTATTTTATTAACCACAATTTGTGAACTCCTAATATATGTCTATCACAATTTGCAAATGCAACTTTGGAAATTGCAGCAGTTATTATCTCTGGTTTTCCATTGCATCATTTGGAACTAGCTGATGGGCAGAGGATATATACATAATAACCAATGTCAAAAAAGACTTGACCCATTTTTATCATGTATAATTTATAAGTTACAAAATTTCAACTCTCCCTATAATTTACTTATATTAAAAAAATCTTAAATTACCACTTTGTGAGACGGACGTTACTAAAAATTGATGGCTAAATGTCAGGCACTAGGTTACAAT
>WWPM01014624.1:0-12976 GCA_023279145.1 Glomeris maerens | reverse complement strand
AATTTTTCCTATCCTATCAAGTATTTTACAGTATTTTCGATTGTAGAATAAAATTTGCAACGTAAGACTTTTTTGTAAAATAAAGCTGTTATCATTAGAGATTTTGAGTTTCCTCTTCTGAAATTGTTATATCTATTTTAGAAATGCAAAAGTTTGTCAAATTTTGTCATGGATCCTGTTGCAAATATAGTTATTGCATCATTATGTCTGTAAAATGAACAGTGAAATGCGTTTTTTTACAAACTGGAAAGCCTGATAGATGACTGAATTGTTGCACTAAAGGCATTTATGTGTACAGTATATTCTAGTAAGTAACTGTTGATTTATGCTAAGACTAGTCTTCAAAACTATGCTAAGTAAATGAGATCCTTGAATTCAGTTTTCTCCCCTCAAGCATAAATTAATGGTTACCTGTATTTGTAATTGAAATAATGTAAAATGAACAAATGACCTGGTTTATTTATTTATTTATTGTTTTCGCAAGATTTTACTTCCCAACAATTGTAATTTATACTCTAACGAAACATTTTGCCGAGAAAACAATCAACTTGTATTTTGATGTTTGTATTGTATTGTTTTTCTCGCAAAATGTGCGTACTATATTTAACTGATAATATATCAATAGTTATTAGTGCTTTTCCACTATGATTATTGGTAAGTCAATACACTATGTATTTCCATTCAACTCTTTATGAAATCCTCATTGACTATAGTTCATTCAAAATAAGTTGAGAAAAAAGGCGTGGCCATATTCGAAGCTTATTGGATAGCGAAAACCACGTGATATGTGGGCGTGAGTAGCAGTATAGATCCTGGTGTCTTGATTGGCAGCAGAAACCACAAGACAAGCCTTTTTTCAATGTAGCCAATTGCGAGCGCCGCGTATGCCACGCCTTTTTTCCCAACTTCATTTGAATGGATTATAGACGCTTGAGGTTTTAGCCAATCACCGAGCGCCAAAATTTGGTCGTTATAAGAGACTGAACTGAAATAGACTATATAGTACTTAAAAGATTGGAAAGTCATCACAGGAGTCGTTGCATGTTTATTGAGAATTTGATTTGCAAAGATAGTGGTAAGTTTATTTATTTATGAGAATAAATATTGTGATTGTATTGGGCGTATTGGTAAAATGTTGACTGAAAAAGACGGGGTGTTTTGCAGTGGTTTGATTTTTTTAAGAGTTACATTGTTGGTTTCAGGGCTTTACAAAAAGTGTACTTTCTTTCCTACCTGTGTTTGGAATAAGTCAAACTTTTTGTACAGTGTATGTTTATTAGAAATGTGTACAAAGTGTTTATCAGGTAATGGCGAAATAGTAGTTTAAAGGGAAAATCTTGTACTTGCGTATCAGTGTGCAAGCCAAATTTGATACAAACATTTGTAAACTATGTGATGGTAAGTTAGCGGTGAGAAATAGTGACAAAGTTATGCTGTTTTTTTCTTTCCCTTCTGTGCTCTAGGTTTGACGTGCGCGCCTCAAACATGAGCATCTTTTCACAAAAATGTCTCCGGAATTTCCAAGTGATGGATGTGTTGATTCTGCATTCGATGTACGCATATAGTTAAGTCTTAAATAAGTCAAATAATATGACAAGAAAGAAGAGGGCACTTTACTGCATTTCGATCGATGTAAAACAATACGTGTGCACTGCGAACTCGACATTGGCAAGGATTGCACAACATTTGGCACATCCAATAAATAAAGAAAGATGAAAAAAAGGAAACTCATTTGTTCGTCGTCCCTACCAAGAAACATTGCGAGAAAAATCGTCACGGAGTCTTCGTCACAGCGCAAACGGACGAATTTGGCGAGAAAGATGACCGAACTTCGATGGACACTCGACGCGTGCATCGCAACGTTAAGAAATGCGCAAGAAAAGCGGTTTTTTCTCATAGTTGTTCTTTACTATTTTGTGTTTTACTGTCTGTTCTTCACGGTACGTTACTCATATATATATATTCATTGGTGTAGTTGGATATTGCATGTGTTTTTGCGTTCCACATGTTCCACAAATGCGATTTTTCTTTTATATACCATACAGTATGATTACCTACATTGAAGCCTATGTTTTGTTTGGTTTTTTTCCCATCTTTTACGGTTAATGTAGTTGGCTCTGCTGAGCAATAGATTGTATACGTTGATTAAAATTCAAGGTATTGGCAATGCTCCATACAGTACATGTACAACATAACGGTTTTAGCTTTCTATACAATGTATGCAGTTGAAACAATTGCCATGTGAAAATTGTTCACTTACCAGGCCTTAATTTAAGCATGCAATTTAGTTAACCAATGTATTCATTGTAATTGTATCCATTTTCGGTTTTCCGATCTCACTACAAAATTTCCCGAAACACTTTTCTCATAGTATATAGATTTTTATTTCTTGCTGTGTATGTATACTTTTCATCTTTCTGCGACTTTCCGCATCGCGTTGTACGATCCGAAGAAACTTTCACGCGAAATGCCAATTTTCATAAATTAATTCCTAGGCAATATTAGTGCAATTGTCAAATGTTGCATCGTGTTGGAAATTTTAACAGCATTTCTACTTTTATAGTGTAATGGTGATATTTACATTTAAAATATAAATGTATTGAATGCTCAGGGTTTTATTTAGTAGATCTGATGCGTGAATACATTTTTGGATCGTACAAACATGTCCGTCATTTTACGATACCGTTCCCTCTTTATTAGTTTTAAGAGAATTGTGATCTCACGATACGATGCCAGTATCAGTCACAATAAGTGAGCGTGCCAACTTGGTATTTCGTGAAGTGTAATTCTATTTCTTTTGTAATTTTTTAAGATCGCATTCATCCGCTGCGCGTGCAGTCCCCACTAATTGGATCGATTCCAACACAGTGGTTAAACGTAAGTATGCAAAAGGTACAATATACATTAAGTTTTGTATATAATTATGTAGGTTTTCATTCACGGCAGGCAAATGTAGGAAAAATATTCTGAATTGCCATGTACATATTTTGCCACCAATAAATAATTATTTTTATTGAATCGCATTGCTGAAAATGATTCACGAGAAAAAATGTCAAATTGAAGCGGAAGTTTGAAACTGCAGCGAGTCGACGGACTTGGCTCGTTATTGCGCGCACACCTTGGCATCATCTTCAGCAAATTTCTGAAACATGTTTGCATATGCTTGTTTGTCTTTGTCACGTTGTTCTTTCAGTTTATTTTTGCAGATTGCCAACTGACTTGTGGCCGCCTTGTTATTTTGATCAACTTTTAACACGCATTCGAAGTCTTTCTCGGCCATGTCGTAGCTCTTCAGTCCCAAATGTGCCTGTGTGAAGTAGAAATACAATACAGTGACCACATTGAAACTGCTAAGAGCTATCATTACTTTGGGTGAATTTTATTCATTTATGTAAAATCACTTACAAGAAATACATGTGTTATTTCTTTAAAACAAAATCATGTGGAACACTGATTTAAAATAGTGGTTTTCAATTCATGCAGGAGAAATATCATTTTTATATGTCATGGGTTTTAGAATACATTTTAAATTGATCACAATGAATATTGGTGAACAGTGAGAAAAGTCGATCAACTGTTCGCACATCTTACAATGCCACAACATTTGGCCTTTTTGTACCTCGTGAAAGGTATTGGTGAATTGCGAAACGTGCACAACTTTGGTTTCGTCTTTACGTCTTCAACAATTTAATTTTATACACTTGCAAATGTCAAATTTGCAAATTACCATGCCTCTTCTGTAAAGGCCTTTTATGTTGTTGGCTTCAACATGGAGGGCCTTGTTGCAATATGTTAGTGCCTCTACGTATTTTCCCATTTTCAAGAAACACATGCTGAGATTAAGCAATCCGGTTAAGAACAACTGTCTAATTTCATTCTGAGTTTCTTGTTTTGTCTGCATTTCACTTTCCAGGAATGTTATCATTTCTTCATACTGATTTGCTGCTAATGGATAATTCCCAGCCTTTAAAAAAAAAAACAGTATTTAAGCATTTTATTTTGTAAGTATACGTAGATACACTACTAATAAATGTAACTAATTTTGTTTTACAGTGAAGTTATTTGTGCCCTTGATTTTGCAGAAGTTTGCTTGGACAATTTTCTCGTCTGCTTCATATTCCCACGACTTTTTATTCTGTTTATTGAAGAAAGACAATTACGTTCGCATAATGAAATAAATCGCCTTTACAGTGAAGAATACCTTTTCAAAATTATGCAACGTGACTTGAAATTCAATATCGGCATTGGGTGGTATATTTAATTCTGCACATCCATCACTTGCATATGCGTATTTTGAAGCAACTTTCAGCAGGGTTTTTTCACCCTTTTTGAAACTCTTGAGAGCCAATTCAACTCCGGGCACAATTTTTGAATCTGTGCCTTTTCCAAGTTCAAAAATGATGTTGCGTTCCTCCACTACTTTACCTTTGTATATTGTCTGAATATGCACTGCAATAATATTTATTAGGAAACTTATACAGTTATTTGTGATATCTAAAATCACGGCTGATTGCAGAAAGAAATTGTTTTATTTCGTTAATAATTCTAATAATCTTTATTTAATACCTTCTATAATATTTCCATCTTTTGGGGAAGAATAGCCTGTTCCGCTTATTAACCGTAATCCATTTATTCCTTTTGATAATTCATTTTTCCATGAAAGCAACTCCACTTGCAATTCCTCATTAAAAAATTAAATAAGAAACCATATTTTTAAATTAATTAATATTAAAAATTACGAGTTGCTTCTGTAATAATTTATGTACTAACTAATGTAGTATTCGCAAGTGTTTTTGCAACGAATCCTGTACTTCCATGTGCGTATTTTGGTTGGATCACTAGTGAACATTTTTCACCCTTTTTCATGGATTTTACTCCAATGTCCAACCCTTTGATGACCTCATCTGTCAATGAAAAAGAATTTGGTTTCCAATTGAAAATGCTATATAATGCAGCATATTTAATTAGCTAGCTGATAATGATAATTGCAATTTTGGAATTCGTAAGCAATTTACCTGCTCCGATTGCGAATGCAAATTTGTCATATTTGTTTAGATTATAAGACGATTCACTTCCGTTCGAAATTTTACAAACATAATTGATGATTACTTTATCACCAATGCGTGGTTTTCTGTCATCTTTTCCTTGAACAATAATTTGTTTTACAATCCCACCATCTTTCGTTTCAGTTAAATCCTCGACTATCATTTCGAAAATCCTGTTTTCAATTCAAACGTAATTTCGAAACAACTGAAGAATTTAAAAATGGTTAATCATAGCTTTAAAGCACTTGATTCTTTACTATGCCACTAGACGGCGCCACGGCGACTAGAACGTTACTTGTCCTGAGAACGGGTACAAGGCCGAAAAATGGCTGCGGTTCGCTTGCTTCGGTTGTGCAGTTGGAAAAATTGTATAAATTTAAAGTCGCCCTTTCATCTGCAACCATCCGTAGAGATTTCACGATCAAGTTTCCATTCTCCATCTGTCCTCTTCGGTAATGTCGAATCTTGAATTGTTTTTATTGTTTAGTTTTATTTACAATAATTTATGAAATGCATATTTGTGTTTGCAGTCAATGCACCGGTGCCAAATGGACTCGATAATTTGGCAAAGTATGCGCTATATTCCTTTTCAAATATCTGCATAGTACCTATAGCTACACACCGAAATATTGTAATTATTGTGCGGCAAAAATGTACAATTTCTATGGAGTAATATTGAAATAAATTTGGGCCTAAATTTGTACCTATGCAATTTAAACTTTGAACTAAGATTTAAATAGTAAATATCTTAATTTTTCATAATTAGATTTAGAATTGCCCCGTATTGACCGCAGAAGTGAGGATTTATTCTTCCAGCTCTTGTATTAATTCAGATAATAGTTAGCTAATTGTTGGGCTAATAATATTTTTGTATATTATAATTTTATTTTAAAATGTGTAATAAATATAAAACTTATTTTTGTCATTTACAGAGCATATGGGCCTGCAGTTAGACTTTTACTTTTACTGTACAACTTGGAACCGAGCGCAATATCTGCATCAGGTCCACATGGGAAATTGCTAAAATGGTATATAAACGCAAGATTGGATAGGCTGTTAATTAAATTATGTAATTCATTAGGATTGTTGTTGTTTTAGTGATGTAATAAACTACATTACGTTGAATAAACTAATACCGGCCATCAGCAGCGTGCAACCGATCGAAGGCCCTCTTATGCGAGAGTTTCAAAGACCCAAATTGGCCCATATCCCCGTAGTAGTGCGAGATTCCCAAAAGCCCAAATTGGCAGCAGCCAAAAGTCAAACTGCTTATGAAGATATTCCAATCAGCAATTTGCGCCAATCAAACGCAAAACGATTATCAGAATCAAAGGTAATAATCCACAAATAATCAGGGTTCGTACTTCTATCAAATCAAAATAGGTAATTTTATGAACTACAATGGCAGAATGTAGAATAAAAAATTGGATCTCGACATACATTCCAGTTTTTCATCGATCAGTAATGACAAAGTCCTTAATTTTTCTGACATTTGATTTATATTTGCCAGTTTAAAGTTCCTCATTCATACAGCAATGTGGAATGCAACATTGATTATTTGCAGAAATTGATTCAATCGAAGAAAGGTAAATTATAATTACGGTTATGTGATCGTGTTAGTAGCAATTTTCTAATTTTCTTTTTAGATAATGGAATTGTAGTTTCAACACAAGATTACATTGTAAAAGCAGTGGCAGTCGTTTTAAATGTAAGTATTCTATTTTATGTATCCATACCTTATTTTGCAGACTTTAATCGTTATTTTATAGTCGACGTGAGCTTTTTGATCAAGAGTCATTGGATTTTGGTGACATTGGTATCTGCTGTAATTGCTGAAGGATAAAACTCTGTAATTCTTGTATATCATTGTGTATACGAGTATTATACAGAGTTTTAATTGTAGGAATTGCACTTCCCTTATGATGACTTATTGAAGTCGAAACCGGTCGGGAATAAAAGATTAACACTGTGTGTTACAAGTTGCGTGTTTTGGAGTTTGTCTGCAAATCTTCTTAGGGTTTTTGTTTGATTATTTGCTTTGCGCTTCCACTAGACCATTACCCAATTTTATTTGTGCTTAAAATAAAACCAAAAGATACAAGTACAATTTATACTTTTAAATATTACTGGGATTTTTGACAAATTCCAGGTAGTTCAATCAAAATCATTCCAAGATTTGAATTTTTCACGCACTCCAGACCACTGTTACATATGCCAGCATGGTTCCAAAAGCCACCACATGTTTCGTTGACATCCTGTTGGATATAAAATGAGAATGCATTTAAATTCATATTACACAAGGTATATAATATTCACCTTGGGACAGGTCCAACAATTTGTACATGAATTAATGACGACGGTGAATCTACATTGGAGTTCCACGGTTGCCTTTTCAGTGCAATTGAAAAATCCTTTTGGTGGGCAAACTGGTCCAATTGCGTATACACTAAAATATACCAGGAATTTTCATCAGCTTAAATGAGTTTGTACCAAAGGAAAACATTATTTGACAATCAGAGAAGTGTTCATACTTCATAATGTTTTCAAATTTGTTCTCGTTAAGTTGAAGTGGTTGAAGATATTGCACTCAATTTGCTTTCTTATGTAATTACTATTTTGTAATAAAGACTGAAGTTATTGTTTTCATTTTTATTAAAATACTATTTTTAATGTCAATATATAATTTGCAAACTTGAATACTTTGTATTTTATTCGTAAATTATTGAAATTAAGCTCTCGGTTTTTCCATAAATGTCTGGAAATCTTAGTGAAGTTGGTATGAATCTTGTCTTATAAGAAATCAATTACCAAGTTACTTACTTGTATAGAGTTATCAAAACTGTTGCAACAATCAGAACTAATTTCATGATGAAGTGGAGAGTAACTTGTTGGTTGCGATGTTGTTGTGTGAAAGGAGATGTTTTGTAATTGCAGTAAACTACATACAGTACATATACACGTATATCGGTTTATTGTAGCACCATGTGTCACCATTTGTACACTGGAAAGGCAGATTGGGCAATTTTATTGTACTGTTTTGCGCAAATGTTGATGTCATGATTTCAAACTGCTTCTCTAAACCAAACGTACGCGGAGTAATTGCGTCATAGTTCCAGTGAAAGAAGTTTTATTTATAGAAGAGGAAACTTCTATATCATAATTGGGATATAATTGCATAGTTTCATGCAAAAATGGAATGATAGTGCCATGATACATTACTGGAAAATCTAAATTTGAAAGATTTCATTCTACAAACAGGTGTTGCATTTGCAAACATTTGATGTGGAATGACTCGTGAAACTGTAAAGGAAAAAACCCAGTCATTTATATAATTTCCTGCTAGTTTTTAAAAGTAATATATATTTTATTTCGTACAGCATTAAAAATTAAATAAGGAATTTAGGAAAAAAACATTTTCATGTGAAATAAATTAACATTGTATGCATAAATATTTTAAAACTAAGTGAGTTCTATTGCTCTTTAATTAATAAATGTGATTAAAAAATTGTATATTTCATAATTACTTTGTTACAATTTGAAAATAATATTTTTACAATTTCACAACTTTATTTGAATACAATAATAATGAATTTAAACTACTACTAATACAGTATTTCATTTATTTTCCAGAATGTTCCCAGTGTTAACGTCAGATGGGTAAACTCTGCTGTTGAACAACATCATCGTGTCGACTTATCTGTTTCCGTCCAAACTAATATTGCAATTGTAAGCGAAATTATTGAAAGGGCCAACATAGTAGCAGTTGAGGATATTTCTCATAAAATCAAAGTAATTATGACTTTATATTTCCTACATATAAATAAGTATAAAATGCAATCGTGCATGTAAGTATTGATTCAACTACATAACAAGAACTGTATTTTACTGAGGTGTTTTTTTATTCATTTATTTTAGGAATTAGTAGAAAGTGCAAAGGGCGCGGAAATGAAACCTGACGGCAATAACAATGGCCTATTTACGTAAGTTGCGTTTGACCGGGTTCCGCAAAAACTCAAAATTCACAAACGTACTCACACAAAGTACATTATTTGTTACAAAAAACAATGGGAATAATATGTAATTGCAGTGTACTTATCCAACATGAAGTTTGCGATGTGCCGTATTTGACATCCGTTATCTGTCCGCCCCAATGTGCGGTTCTCGCAGTGGGCTCTTCTAAAAGGATACTGAACGAGAATGGGAATTGGAATTCCCGTGTCAGTTTAACACTGTCTTATGACAGAAGAGCAATAGAAGACACATCAGCGTGCGAGTTTTTGCACCAACTCGCGTCTATTCTTGAAAATCCCGCGCACGGGTTCATCAGATTTCCTTTCAATGATCAGCTTATGTAGAATTCCTTTTAAAAAATAATATCATTCTTGGCATAATCCTAGAATGGGTGCGTTTTTTCACGGAAATATTCAGTCATTTATTAGTGGAAAAGGGAGCCGTGTAACTAGTCAATATATATATTTATTTGGCGGTTTTCTGAGATTGAAATATGTATAATAAATGCTGGTGTTGAATTTTATTACTTTCATTTATTGAACAATGTCATTGTTACAGAACAATTTCAATAATACAATATGGAATAACTAAATTCGCTTGGTCAAATAGCAAATTGTGTATTTTCTCTCGTTCATGCTTGAGATGCTTCATATTGGTTAATAACGTCTGTTATGCACTTTTGCTGTAATACATAAGCATCATATTGTAATTTACTAAATATTTCTATTTAAATCCATCAAATTTCATACAAATGCTCTGCCATCTTGTCCACATTCAGGTATTCCTTCCACTTTCATGACCTTGTATGTAGAGCGTTTGTGTTTGAGACGATTAAATCTACAAGAAATCAATTACAAATTGCTGGTTCTCATTATAAAAATACGTTTCATTAAATGGTGTGGAAATTTCTTTATTTGAAAATAGAATTAACATGTTACCTTCCAAATACGAATTTCTGACAAGCTGGTGCAAATGGGTTGTTTCTAAAATGCAACAATATGGCAGTGAAATTGAATGACTAGCTGCTTTATTAACTTCACCTTTTAATTTCACTCCTTATTACTGTATATGGAACCATGAAATCCCAAAAGAAACATTAGAAAAACTTGCAGACTCCATGCCAAGACGCTGCAAAGCTGTTATCAAGTCAAAGGGAATTTTCGTCAATATTTTGAAATATTGTAGTCATATTTCAAATTGCTTGCTACAATCATATTCCAGAATACATGTAGGATGCAACACTATCAAAGGTTTTCAAATAAATAGACCCAAAATGTATTGTTTCCTTCAATTTCCATGGGAAAATGGTAAAATTCCACAAGTTTCTACTGTATTAATTTTTCTGTAACTGTTAATGGAAACTTAGTGAGATTTTACTGTAATTAAAAGTACACTTTACAGGTTTGTTAGCTTATAGTATTTTTAATTAACTCGGATATACATTTGATTTGCCTCACATGCAAGATATTGAAATTGCTTCACAATTCACTGCTGTTAATGCCAAAGTGGACAGTACTGCAATGACCAAAATGCGCATTGTCCTTACGGTTGCTTCACGAGGCTTCACAATAGATGAACTCTACTAATTCACCTGTTAATCAATGGCTATGTGTATCCGTGATCTTAAGAGAAGTTTCCAAGTAAACTGTTTCATGGGAAATTATATAACAGCTTTTATAAATAATGATCTGTTACCGTGACTTCAACTCCTTTTTTATGTTCCTTGCCTGTTATTGGTCAGTGTACAAAGGTTGTATGCATGAGATGAGATTTGACATTTAATACCCAGTATTCTAAATTTTCACAATTTGAAACCAGTATTTCATTCTATTGTTGCATTGTTTTCTGAATCCTGCAATTTAGTTGACTTGGGATATGACATATTTATTAATGTAGTACTAATGTACTCCCGGAATTGTAATGTGAAACTTCATAGTTTTGCATCCAGAAATTGATTATTATAATCATCCACATTGTACTGTTCCTTAACCCATTTCTGCCCAGTGTTGCGTTTTCGCAACAGCAATTTTCTGGGGAAATGAATGTAAATTGGAAATTTTTTTATTTTTAATTTTGCAATATATATATTTTTTTGTAACATAGGATCAAAAAATTTTCAAAATATTCCAAAAATTGAGAACCTTGGGCATAAATGGGTTAATTAGTGTTAATTTCTATAATGGCAGCTTCTACAATTTGAATTTGAAACTTTATTTGCAAACTGCATGATGAAACAGTTATGATGTCTTGTGTGTTACTGTTTAGAGAACTGCTCCATTGCTAATTAATTGGTTCATTAATCGAATAATAGTTTCCCGCTTCGGTTCAAATATAAGGCCGGTATGAGCCAAGCATATGGAAGTAAAATAGTGCCTCAAGGGTATTCTGACGTCATCATGGTGCGTTCGTCACCGACCCAAAACGCATTGGAACGTCATCATGGTGCGTTCGTTCCTGATTGGCAGACGGAAAAAGTAGATTAAGTGGCATGGTCTGGCATGGCCTGGGTTTAGCGCCACCAAGTGAGCAAAGGTGAAACTATCACCAATCGGTTTCGACGTTTGAAGTTAAAACTCCGCGCAAATATTGCTTTTGTTATGGAAGCTGTATCAACACCTTTGCGTGGAATCGTTCCAAATCAAGAGTATTTATTGCAAGGAAGCATTTTGGATTCGGTTTGTGAAGTATTACTGCATAGACTTCAAGGTCTTTGCGATAATGTAGACACTGGCACTGAAACTTTCCACGATCATGAATTAGTTTTTCAAATAAGTAACTGCAATTTGATGGTTATGTATCGCGGCTTTTTGGCCAATTCAGTCGTTTAGTTGTTTCTGTTATTGTTGCTGGTGTAGGAGGCGGTTCAGGAAGTGGCCCTTTGGTCTTTAGGGCCAGACAATCACTGGATCATCCAGATGCTCCATGGTACTATATGTGTTCAAATTTTAAATTGTGTTTAATACTTTTATAAAGTAATTAATTTGGTTTTTCTTTCGAACATTTGTAACAATTACAAGACATCACTTTTTAAATTTGTAACTAAATATACATCTGTTGTTTTTAGGTTGTTTCAATAACTTCTGTCTATGACGTCAAATATGACCTTGACGCCTGCTTTCAAGGCCATTCGAAAACCAATTTTGTTAGTTTTGCCGATAGGGGCAAAGTTTCAATTTAGGAAATGTTGCCAACCATATTCTGAGCATTTTGCCAAAAACACATTTGAAATCTGCCAACAAATAGAGCAGTTATGGCCGTGTTGATTTCGCTGCGTCCCCTTAATTCATTTCCTGCATTACAAGCCTATCGAAGCAAATGCAGTGAAAAGGTTGTCATGCAGGGAATATTTCAAGGGGCAGCACCAAAAATATTCTGCCCATATCTGCTGTGTTTCTTGACCGATTTCAACTCTGTTATCACCAAAATGTTCAGAATATGGTTGGCAACATTTCCTAAATTTAAACTATACCATGATCAGCAAAACTAACAAAATTAGCTTTCGAATGGCCTTGAAACCGGGCATCAAGGTCAAATTTGTATAATATAACAGGCATCTGCGGTATGTTGGACAACCCGAATTAGGAGACAAAAACCGGCCAACTTTGGTTCGAAGTTACATTGATGTTTGCACTTCCAATAATCTAGTGCACTTTCTGAACGAAATGGGATTTAAGTAAGCTCCAGTTTTTCTCGTATTCTTTCTCGTAAGAAATGGCAGTAAGATTTTTGCTGACAAACCGTAAACTACGTTTCAAATGTTGTTATACTTGCATGCGGTTGAATTTCATTATCATGTTGTAGATTGGAACATGAATTTATTCTGAAAGGATACATGTTTCGAAAGGGGAGGATGAAGATCACAGTGTCTAAGGTTTTTTTGGTATAAATATATTTACATTCCTATATCTGTGCACTGCATT
>WWPM01014609.1:0-12056 GCA_023279145.1 Glomeris maerens | reverse complement strand
TGTGTGTGTGTGCCAACTGTGTGTTTCCTTCCGCAACGTGCATTTGGCGGGGATTTGGAGATAAGCCTAGAAATATTGACAGACTTTTTACCCTCAGTGTTTGCTGGCTGTCATTTGAAAATTGGTTTGGCTCGGTCGATGAAAGTTGTGGCTCGCAAAACAATACAATAGACTCGGAATGACAAATACTCCGCAGCTGTGTAGCCTACTGTATATTTTCTCAGAAATGCCATATACTATATAGTACTCATTTCTTTCTTTCTTTCCTTCTTCATCTGCCTTGTCCGGATAATCGATATAATCGCGTTAACACATTTGGTATACAATTTTATAACAAGCAGCCGTCGAAACTCAATCCAATAAAGTATAAATCCTTCCAAATAATCACTACAGAATTAAGTCGATTATAGCAAACGTTCAATAAGTACGACCACATTATTTCGATTATTGTAATATTATTGTACATAATTACTAAAAGCTTGAATACACCTAAATTTCAAAATCATAATGTTATATTGTTATTACTGAAACAGTTATTGCAGTGTGTTCATGCATGTATGTATCTTTACTTATTATTGTGTTTGCTTGGGAAAAGTAACTTAATCGATTTGAAGTTATGGGGAGATTATATTCTTATAGAACATAACTACTGTTGCGTAATCTTTCTATTTGGCTTGATGGTGCAGCTTTGTCTGGGGTATAGTATTTTCGTTTTATCAGGCTATTGGATATAGGGCAATTGGGAGAAAGGATAGGACCATAATTTCCATTTATCATTGCAATTCGCTATCAGCTAAGAGCAGCTAGACCAAAGCAATGAGCAGTCACACAACATGCATGCAAACTGCGTATTTACCGCATTTCGTTGCGACTAATAGTCTAATTACAAACTCGTGCACAGAAATAGCCCTAATCGATGAAGTTACATAATGTATAAGTATATACAGTATGTACAGTACTTGTAATGCAGCCGTTAGTGAACTTTGAATACCTTGTTTAAAATGATTATACTGATTTAGCTCATTTTTGTGGAATTAAAAATGGAAGACAAATATTTAGCATGCAGAGATACTAGATATAAAGAATATGTAGAATAAAGAGAAATATTTGAGCAGCAGCAGCAGCAGTTACTGTGCAAGTTTTTATTGAAACTTTGCTCGCCATTATTATTATTCTGGTTGCCTGAATGTTGCATTTCATCTCCTTCGCTAGCTCCGTATTATTTTTCTGATTTCTTTTTTTTTCCCCTCGTCATGCAAACAAATTGCTTTGCGAAAAGTTATTATAGCTGTCAGTGGCAGGAAAATATCGCATTGTTGCCATTTCGCTCTCAGTCGTCAGCAAGTAGCCATTTTGGATATTACAGTCGTACTATTGGACTGTCACGTGACATTGTTACTTTTAGACATTAATATGTAATAAAATATTTAAAAGGAAAAACTTCCAAGTGCGCAGTGCAGTGTGAGCAAATCCCTGTTATATAAAACATTGTGTGCTGAAGTATACTACGTATATATGTTGAAAACGTCATTAGGGCATTTGCATTATTTAATATCACCGTTTCATATTTTGCTTTGCGAAAACGCCCATATCAGAAATCTACAATTTATTTAATTCCATAACAAATATATGAATTGTAGCATAATTTAAAATACAAAACTTTCTTTTTCCTATTTCATGTAAGAATACGAGTTCAGCTTTGATTAATTTGAACATAGTAATTGACTTCGTTTACTTGCAGTTGTAATTCAGACTGCAACTTTTTAAACTTCTTATTAGTTAATTGCAACAGTTACACGTACAATATAATATAGGAATTGAAAGTTTAGATTTTAATGCGCAATTGGAGACAAAAGTTTGGGCCCTGCTCCTAATGACACTTACAAATTAATGATGACTGTAATTTCACGAAACGACTTCCCGAAACTGCACAATTGAATGCGAGCTAAGTGTATCAGTGGTAAGCATCTCTTTTCTTTGGTTGGCCTTGCACGTGAGAAGCAATTGTTAAATTTTACACTGCGATTACAAAGTTTATTTGGCAGCAGCTTGGCTGGAATTCGTCCCACAGGGGTCCAACAGTTTCCCTTAAACTTTCAATGTTCACTCGAGCGCAGTTTACTTTAACGGCGGATCATTTATCTCGGAATAATCTTTTTTCTTGGAGATTTTGGGAATAAATAACACTTAGATACACTACAGTATAGTCAAGTCGGGTTATTCTTATACACTTTATTTGAAGTTACACAACTAACCTCTGTTCGCTTTTAGCTTTACTTTTATATATTTATGCAGCAGTGCGAAACGAAATAATTTAAGCATTATTTAAACTCTTTAATTGTGTTACATACTGTGGCATTTGCGTGTCCATATACTTATTTTAAACTCGGAGCATTTTATGGGCAAGTATAGCGTTGTCTACTAATAGTCATTATTTTGTATGCCATGGGAAATTTACTCATAATGGACATTTTAATGTATCGTTGCGCGCTTGCGCAAACAGGAAAATGGTCGTTATTTTATCCGCAGCTTTTAATCCCGAAATCAATAATTCTCAGTTTTTTTTTTCTTCTCTCTCGTCATTTTCGTTATAATGCGAACTTGAAGAGAGGAAGACACAAATCTAGAATTAATAGCTTGCCTTCTGTATATAATTCTCTTTTAAGCCTCCTACTCTTATCATGAATTCACTTAGGGGATTAACAATGAATTGCATTTGTGCAAATCGCTTTAATCTTTTAAAACTAAAACATCCACTTTCATGATTTTATAATTTCATTTCACATTGAAGTATATTCTGATATTACGACCATTCTACACTTGAGAAAAACATGCAGTATTTATTTCATTATATTTTTACTGAGTACAGTGATGTGTAATTCCCAAAGCAATAATTGCATGAATTGCGCACATCTTTATACTCGGTAGCATACTGTTATTACATTTCAACTATAAATTTACAATTACAATAGCGAATTCTGATGCAGGCAAAATTGGCATGATGAATATATTTAGGGAATTCAAACAGTAGGTAACCTAATAAATAGTGAACAATATGATAATTCTGCGAGACATCGAAGAACTTCACCGTTTTGAATTGGCCTATTTATTAAATCTCACAAAGAATAGTTCCTGTTCTTGTTTTTTTTTAATTGGATATTTCTTTGAATTGTAGTTTCTTATTTAAATTGTGTGTATATATATATATATATATACGAGAAGAAAGGGAATAATCGCACCATCTTGGTCATTTGTCTTCATCTGTGACGGGAACATGCTATCAACTGAAAAAGTAAAAAGAATAAGAAAAGTAAGACGGGCGAAAAGGAAAGAAACCTCCAACTTTTGAGAATTTTCTTCCGGGAACCGCTTACGTACTGTTTTTTTTTATTCCCCGGCTTGCAATGCGAAAAATATTTATTTTCTCCTTTTTTTTTTAAATAAAAGTATGTTTGCTTTAAATTTATGAATACTGACGAGTGAAGTAATCGAATTTATTCCTCTTTCATTCGTAAAATATTATTTCTTTTTCCATAGGGAATGCGGGAGAAAAAGAAGCAGTTTGTCTTAAGTAATTATTATCAGGCGGAACATTTTGTGTTGGTTGTAATTTCTCATTCGTGCTCATGGTGAATTGTGAAATGCAATTTGTGAACGTACTGTACACCGAAGTCTTGATGAGGAAAAATAGCGACAAGTTGAAGCTAATTAGAAACACCCCTTTGCCTTAAATTCCCGCCCTTCCACCCCTAAGTGTAGGGTATTCAATCGATGATGAAAAATGTCAGCTATAATATCCCAAATTGCTTTTCTTCCTAGTTGTCCTTCGGACAAGGAAATCATGTTAGAAACTTTGAATGAAACTCGAGCAAATATTATTTCTGTCATTTGCAAATATAATTTACGTCTAAAGAAGTTTCTTTTTTTTTTGCAAAACATACAATTCATGTAACCTACTTAGGTTAGTTTGCAGAGTATGGGTCTATGTTTTCACAGTGCAACGTCTGCATTTTTCTAATAAGATTATTCATAGTCTGAAAATGTAATTACGTGTTTTATTGCGTGTGTTCGTGAATTTCATATTTGCTTTAGGATGAAAATTTCTGATACTATAATAATATTTGCCGGAGTGTGGTTTTTAATATTCCTGTCTTTCTCTTTGTTGTTTCAGGTGCAGCCCCTCAAAATGGTGCCGCATTTAACTGTGACGAGGATGATAATGGCGATGAAGAAATACAAGATGGTGACGAAAATGAGGATTTTGAAGGTAAGAACAAAGAAATTGTTTTGTTTTTAAAGAGAAATACATTTATATCTCTCCTTGAGGCGTAATAGATAAAGTCATTAACAACATAGACTTCAAAATGAACTAAATTTTCTATAATTAATTACAGGATTTGCAATTAATATTCATGGGTTTATATAGTGTAAAGTATAGACCTGTTATATACAGTCCTCCCTCGATATAATCCGGCCCTTTGATTATCCGGCGCCTCCGGTAATCCGGCGTTTTTTTGGCCTTCCTTCTGAAATTTTTTTAGTAAACTTGTCGGGAGGTAAATGAAGATTTCAATCTTGAAAATTTCTGTACATTCATGCTGTTTGAATTTATTCCATTCACTCTGTTTCTATTATTTATGCTGAAATTTTAAATAGTGGTTTCTGCAGAATTTCTACAATGACTGAAAATAATCTGTAGAAAATCTACAAATATTTGTACAAAATCTGAAATTCTGAAAAATATCTGCAGCCGCAGTTGCATCTGAAAATATGTTGCTACATTTTCTACAGATAAATATTGATTTCTGCAGATAATCTACAAATTTGTAGGAATTTCTGTAGATTTTCTGCAGAAATCAATGTTTTTCTGTAGAAAATCTGCAGCATATTTTTTCTGGGGTATTGTTACAAAACAAGTAAATTTGTTCTTAATTTTTACTGTATTAGCTTGTTTACCTTCAACCTTCAAACAAAAGTGTTTCATACATGCCCTATGTGTACAATTTTCAGTAATCCGGCGTTTTCGATAATCCGGCGGTGCTCTGGTCCCATATCTGCCGGATTAACGAGGGAGGACTGTATTAAAAATATGAATCAGGTGTACTTTTTGAATGCACCAAAATCTATACAGGGTCGATCCAATGTGACATATTCATTCACTTTATTCCCACGTTTAAGAATATCTACTTATCCTTAATGCATTATCATACGACGCAATATATAGCGTATGTTTTCATTTGAAGATGCTTAAATGTCGATTTGTACTCGTCTGGAAATTGTCACATATGAACCAATTTGAAATCTGCTCACGTCTGCGATTTTTCCATGCAAATATATGTTGCTGTTTATATGCAGTGCATGCTTTCGCACCAATATCACGTATTCATTTAATGCGTTTTGGAATTCCTAACCGTTATATATCCTATTATAACCTAGTTCTGCGATGATAATATTTCCTATATAGCCCTACACATATTTGTGTGTGTGAACATATTGATAAAGTAAACCAATATGAAACTTTTGTTGGGATCGGCTGTGAATTTTCCCACGAATTCTTTTGGCAACAGCTGTAGGCTCTTGATATGTGGCTTACACGGTTCTATACTGACACACCCCTACTGGATATATTGTATCAATCACTCACTCTTCCTATATATGAATATGTGCGCAAGTTTTAGTGCCAGTTACATTTAGGCCTACATATATAAAATGGCGAACTGGTGAAGTAGAAAGTAGTTTTCACTCTGCTGAGTTCTGTGCTTTGGGCTTGAAACTCTAAGCGACGCTAGTTCAATTGTTCAGGGTCGTTAAACTAAATCTCTGTATCTACTTTCATTGTGTGTGCATTGCGTATACATATACTGTATATATATACGGATATCTGAGTTGTTTTGGGGCAATTTCAGTGCATTTCCGTATAAAGGCAAAGCTCATTTGGAACGCTCAAATGACCTATTCATCGCTCTTGGGGATTACTTGCTATTTCCTAGCTCTAGCAACAGATTTGCAGATTTGGATTTAATATTCAGTATAATATTGTGTCGCATGTCTCTTGGGATATGACAATATATAGGAAATCCATGAATGTTGATACAGTGATGAGAAAATATTTCTTTATAGTTCAAAACTCGGGAAGAATGAGCAAGTGTTGCCTTTGTTTATTCATATAGTAGGCTATAAATTTCGGATTTTATGGTAATTAAATTATAAGCGCAATTGGCCGAGTGAAAGTCTAAATATGTATCAATTTACATTCAACTTTGCATCACACATGTCGAATTGGTGATCCAATACATCTCTAACTAAATTCAAAGATGATTTAATTAGTTAGATCTAATCGGGCCCTTGTGATCTAATTCTAAGAATTTTATCTGGATTTTTTAAATTGCTGTCATTTTTATCAATTGATTTTTAACTCAAGAAATAACAAAAATTAAAAGAAATTTTGCGTTAATTTTTCAAATGTGATTTTCTAATATTGTTTTTTTTTCATGAACTTCACTGGGGAATTGTGTTTGCGAGCTATCTTTACAGTCTGTAAGTTGGGAATGTGGTAGTCATTATGAAATGATATTTGCTTGAGTGAACTTTATGCTGAAATTAAAAGCAGATTACAAATATGCTACGTATATAGCCTAAGTACTTGGTTGCATGGTTTGCGTATTCATATATTTTATGGATACCTGGGAAATTGTTATTGTTTAATGTAAGTGCAAATCCCTTCCGACACGTGTCCTTATGACACCAATAACATGTCCTTTTCTTTTCCTGACATGTGTGTGTGGCGCAAAAATTCGTAAAAACATCATGACTTGCGGATTATACCCTCACATATCCCACATGTCATGCATAATCTTTAAATTTGTTATTCCTAATAACACATGTAGCGTGGAATGCAGCTTTGTGCACTACTACTTATAACATCTACTAGTTAATTTTAAAGAAACTACTTTCAATTACGAGTTTTTGTAAATAATTTTAATATAAAATTTAAAAAGTTTAACTTTTCTTATAGAGTTGCATCAAAAGTAAAAAGGTAGGAAATAATACGTTATTGATCAGTAAAGGCGGAACGTTAAAATTAAAAACTGTATTTTATTTAATTCTGACAAAGGAGAATTCAGCTCCAAGTCGCTGTTACCTTTAGTGTTTTCCTATTCTTCTCGCCCATGCATTTAACATCTTGAATATGCAATTGAAACTCGTGATATACCTTGAGTTTATAAACGAGAAAAGCAGAACAACAATAGAGATATTTTCTTTGGAAATTACAGGTCTGCAACCTTGATTATATCCTGAATTTACACTTAATTTTTATCAGTAACAATGAACTATAGCGTGATGATACCTTATAACGCAGGCCATAAGGGTTGGTTGTTGTCATTTCTTTTTTTTTCTCAATGTGTCCCTGCATTCAACGATCGATACAAATTGAGTTTGGTTGTCGAGAAGAGGAGAATTGCAGGCTTTTCAGTCTTTGTTTGCGCAAGTTCCGGCCAAGCTAATTACTATCGGCTTTGTCTTTTTATTTGGTATCGAAAAAAATAAGAAGTTGGGTCCGATTGAGTCGCATGTTTCTTGAAGGAGAGTAGGAGGTAAGGATATTTAAGATGTGTGGGTGGGTGGGCACAGTTGGAAAATGGCGGACGCCGGAAGTGACTGAGTGCGTTTCCGACTCTACTCCCAGTTGGTTATATCTTTGAAAAGCATGATAGCCAAAGGGAAATCAGTTGGGAAATAAAAAAAGAAAACCAATTGTGTGGTCGTCAATATACTTCACATTTTGTACCTTACACATTGTTACAGTATTATTACATAAAACCCAACTTTCAAGTTCTTTCTTAGAAAGTTACATCACTTTATCTTTATTTCTTTTACCAAACTCGGGCTATTGAGTGATAACTTTTCACTCGCACTTATACCGGTAAGTGCGTGTGCGTGCACTCTTTGTTAGACACACAGATTTAACGAAATATTTTGTGATGGACCCAAGCTTTGAACTCGATAACCGTATTCTCCAAATTATTTTTATTTTTGGTCTTTTTCTTTTTGTTATTTAAATACGAATGATTACCCAAAAACCTATATGTAGCAATATGACATACTAGTCCTAACTACTGTTTTTGTGATCACGTTAGTTTCAGTGAGAAACATTAGTGTCTTTTGTTTTGCATATTGAAATGCATATCACTTTCTTGTAGGTCTATTGCTTTTTGTTTGCATGAAATTTGTGTAAAACCGCTTTTGCATTGCTGGGAAGCCAACATTGGGTCGCTTTTAGAGTGCAGCTTCCCCACGTGACATTTTATAAATATAACTTCAGTTATGTGCATCATCATAATCGTCTGTTAAATTTGGCATCGTAGTCACCGAGTTTATAGACATTCATTCATTGTCTCTTGCTTATCAGGTTTTATACTGTGGCCTATGCAATTCAATAAGAAGAGATTCTGGTGAAATATGCATGCTGTAAAAACGTGACTGTTGTCTCCCAAAAAAGTAAATTTTGCTAGAAGCTTCTTTTTTCTTTCTGTATTCCTCCCCCGAACATAAAAATAACAATCGTATAAGTGCATCTGTGGGCCAAATTCAATTTGATGCCCAACCAAGGAACTAATTTCTCGTTAAGGAAACAGTATTGACTAATGAAAAGAGTGGATATAAGGTGAATTTTAAATGATGCTGTGCACGGTTACATGATGTGGCTTGGGTATTTTGCTTGCATACAAGGACCATGCATAGTGGCATGGGCTGGGGCGTATTTTATTGTTGTTGCTTATCGGACAAGTGCAGCTGAGTAGGGGTTTGAGGGAGGGGGGCGGGCGTATTATGTTATCAGGAGCAGAGTTGGGGAGTAAATAGGGGAGCAGGACGGCGATTGGTTGACGACCTCCTCCTAATCAATACACCGCTCATGATAACGGTGCCACAGTCAAGTGCCCTTGGCCACTTTGATCTCACCTTTTGTTGACTGTTCCGAATTTTCCATACATATTCACCCAGACAAATTGTTCGTGATAATAATTAGTTTGGCAGTAAGGGGAAAAAAGAAGACTCACTTTCCAATAAGGGCACTCTTCCTTCTCCCAATGCAATTTGCAAACATTTCAAAGTCGTATTAATTAGTGAGATCCGTTCGGAGCAAAAATTCCATTGAAATCAGTAGTTATAAGGTCAACTTTGACATTATTTAATTATTATTTATTACTTTAACTACTTCTAAAGTAGCATATTTCAAGGGGAAATTGTATAATAATATAGAAGCTGCATAACTATAACTAAACCAACAAGAGAAGAACCAGGGGCGTGGTTTGCCCCACCCCTTTCATTCAAATTAACGAATGAAATGCAATGTTGTATTTGCGATTGCCTTCTCCTGGCTAGTGACCGCCTACACGAAGCCGCCATTTTGTGCTGGATTCTGTCGACGACGAAAGCACCTGGCCAAACAAATGCATAAGCAGTTTTTTCTGATTGGCTCATTTTTAGCCCCTCCCCTGGTTCTTCTCTTGTTGGTGGAGTTATATTTCATGAAGTAAATTGGAATTTCTGCTCAATAAACTCGCATGAAACTGAAATTTGTGTACCAATATCTTCGGTGACAATCATAAAAATAACAGTCGTACTTAATTGGTCTCATTACTAGGTGAAAACTTTATTTGGTGGTCTTAATTAGTGATATTCCGCATAAAAAATTGATAAGTCTTAAAGTAGTGAGTTGTTTCAGGGTGATGTCAATAATGTTTTTTTTAAAGGCAAACACAAAATGGGTTTCATATTCTTCGGGGTAGTGAGGATCATTTGTTTGCCCAAGACTTGACTGTTATTTCTACGTTGAGTGCACTCTTGGATTGTTATTTGCTATCATTGAAAGAGTGAGAGAGATAAATACATAGGACCTTGAATTTGATGATCGACATTCACTTCAAGTTGACTGTTGAAAGTCTGCAAACTCGTACCTTTCATTCAAGCTTGGTCATTCGAGTGGCCTAGCCATAAATTGCAGCGGACTTTCTTTGTGCAGTTTGCCTTCTTTTCCCTATAGTTTAACTTTAAAAAAAACTTAGCATTTGCTTCCTTATCTTGGGATCACATTTGGAAACAAACTGTGATGGAAAAGTGAGATGTGGGCGCACTCTTGGGTATTTCTACGTGAATTTACGTAGTTTGAGAAAACAGTTTACAAGGCTAAACGACTTTGAAAAAGGAAATGAACAACATTTTTTTCTTGTTAGGAGGATTATAAGGAAATAGGGGGGGGATGTATATATATATATGTAAGGAACATTTTCAGTGCATGGTTTATATTCTTGCAAATGTCATCACAATTGCAAATTACGTTGATTCTTTCTTTCTTTCTTTCCACCCATTTTTATCACTCTTTTCCCCCTCTTCCATACGTACGAATTGAAACGCGTGAAAAATTGCCATGCTTGCATTTTAATATGTATTTTCTGCGATTAATGACAGTTTTGTGCATGTGTGCTTAAGGCGAGATTTCAAATTCGTGCGACATAAGATCAATTTCATGGGGAGGGATTGAAAGGGAGATGCAAAAGGGGGAAAGTAGAAAGTGTGAATAAGAAAGGATGTGGTGTGATTTATTATTTTTACCTCGTTTTACCCTCTCCCATCTTTCCCTTCTTCCTTGCTTTTAAAGTCTAATGACAATACAAACCAACTTGCATATAGTATATACATCTTTGGCGGGAAATGAAAACATGGTCTGAAAATCAGGCGATTATTCCGGCAAGTGAAATAACGCAGCAGGTTTACTCAGCCTCAAAAATGAAAGGTTCTTCGCTTTGCCATTCAGGGTCAACGTCATTAAGAATGCGCCATATTTAATTGTATGTGTCCTTATCTTCGGTGCAACAGCTTTGTGCGCTCTTCCTTGCTGTCCCAAGATAACAAATGTTGCCCTCAATTTGCCCTAACCTGCATTATTTGAATCTGGAAAATGCATGTTTCACGTAAATTAGTATGCCAATGAATTCATCCGTGCAAATTGTGTGATGTTGCATCTTGGCACTGACAGATGTTCTTCCAACGGCATTTACTTCATCCTACATTATGTATTTTATATACTGAATTCGTTCAATCCTCTGCATAATGTATTTTAAGTTTCTATTATATACAGGGCGTTGCCGAATTCGTTAAACAAACTGATAGGATATATTCCCTGGTCCGGAAATGCCTAGGTTTTTAATTAGGAACTACATAAAATGTGCCATCCATGATTCATGCTCCCCACATCTTTATTAGGAACGCATAATGAATGATCAATGGAAAGATGTGGGGAGCATGAATTATGGATGTCATAATTTATGTAGGTCCTACTTAAAAACCTAGGCGTTTGGGGACATAGGTTTACATATAGGAACTTTATGTCTAGTTTTCATGCAGCGAATTCGGCAACACCCTGTATTAGTATGTGCTAAATTGCTAGCAGAATCTTGGATAATGTTTGGGAAATAGAGGATTATAAAATGAGAAAATCAAATTTAGATAGTGTAATAATATTTGGATCGGAAAAATTGGGTTGTCAATGATTTATTTATTTTCAAAATTGCAAGACTTCCTCAATTGATGCGTTTGGCACATGGGAAAATAGTATGCTGAAGACTTATATAGGTAAGACTTATAAGAAGGGGTTAACTGTATCTGTATCCACTTCCTTTATAATGAAGTAGTATTTATCATGCACGAAATTTGTGACTAATGGTTCAAAGCTTTGATAACACTTAAAAGTTTGTTTTATGCAAGGTGAGACGTATGACTCCTTGAAAGTGCCAGTTTGTTTTTAATTGGTGCTGACCGTTATCTGGTGGCAGGCAACACTTACCTAATGGGGAAACAGAGCCTCCTGTTGAGATGCTACTAATTAAAACGGTAATTACTTGGGTAACAGTGATGCTGATAATGACAACTCTCAGTCAAGACAACACTCGTATAACAGGAAATAACGTCTTCCTTCATTGTCTTATACTTTTTTCTCACGTATAAAAGCTTAATCATTCTGAACGTGATTGCACAAAAGAGCTTCGATTTTGGAC
>WWPM01014604.1:0-19866 GCA_023279145.1 Glomeris maerens | reverse complement strand
GTTAGGTTAGGTTAGGTTAGGTGGGGAGGGTAGGTTAGGTTAGGTTAGGTGGGGAGGGTAGGTTATGTTAGGTTAGGTTAGGTTAGGTGGGGAGGGTAGGTTAGGTTAGGTTAGGTTAGGTGCATAGATTAGGTTAGGCTGGGGTAGGTTAGGTTAGGTTAGGTGCATAGATTAGGTTAGGCTGGGGTAGGTTAGGTTTGGTTAGGCTAGGGTAGGTTAGGTTAGGGTTGGACACAGGTTGGTTAGGTTAAAACATAGGGTAGGGAAATCCAGGTTTTCACAATTTTTTAGTCAGGGAAATCCAGGTTTTTTAAATTTTTTTGTCAGGGAAATCCAGATTTTTGGAAAATTTTAGTTATGGAAATCCAGGTTTTCATGATTTTTGAATTTTTTTTCCAGCTATAGTATTTGAAAAGTTAGGTTTCGGATGACCTTGAAGGCAATTGCAGAGGCCACATATTTCATCACGAGTGGATATAGCTTCCCTGTCTTACTGTCACGGCATAGTCAATTTTTTTTGCGGAAATGTGGGAGTTTTTGGGGGGTACAAAGGATTTTACACTCATCCTGTATATCTTAACATGAAAACAATTGTTGAGCCTATAATTTAAAAATAATAAGTTCCAAGAGATGATATGCGCCTATTTTTACAGTGAATGGTAGTTCAATATTCTCTGAAGCCAATCTCTCAAAAGAACATTTAATGGGTCATATCGGTAAAGAACACCTGTTATTTCAGTTTATTACATGGCCATGTTATTTTTTATATTGCAAACAATGCCTTTGTTTTTAATGAATATCCCAATATTGTTCAATGATTACCTATCTCTGTTTTTACTATTATGACGAGCTGTTTCAAACAACTGCCCCAGTCTACCATCTGATATTCCCAAAATAAATTTGATATATAGACCTACTCCCCAACTTTATTCGTGGAAACGTTTTTACTACGATTCAAGATGCAACATTTCACATTGATCATCTTTCTGATGGCAGTGAATATTGGACAACCCATTTTCGATGAATGTATGCATATTAAAAGAAATAATTCTTTGTTATTTAAACTAATATTTCTCTTATGTATTGCAAATTGTAGTATTTCTTCCACCATATGCTTGTCCTTACACGTGCGATGCAAGTGTATTTCACATTTATATACGCTATGCTTGGTATATATTATACAAATTTACACTGGTGTAATATTATAGGAAGTTGGTGCAGTTTGCCATTTGCATGATTTTTGCATAATGGCGCCACCTGAGGTTTGCCTCCTTCCATTTTGTTGTCCGGAACCACTATGCACACCAGGTAGAAATTATATAAACTTTAAGAAAGTGTATAATCACGAATAATCTGAACCGAAATCTTCATTTCCATATTAAGTAAGGCAGGATGATAGTAAGCCTACTTTACTGTACAATTACAGGTATGTTTCCTGGGAATTTTGGACCTTATCCATATGGAGGAAGACCTTGGCATCCGTTAGATTTTTACCGATAGTCATAATTAAGTATATTTTGCATGTATTCATAATATTTCTTAAAGAACATTTACAACGATATTATCATGTTACAACACAGCTTATTATACTCGTATTTTTCTGCCTAATAATACGTTTTTCAATTATTAAACTTGGGAATTTGAAATGCGAAGCAACCCATTGCACTGCTCACATTTTCAGGTCATTGGTTGACATGGACTGCATGTTTGCCAATAATATACTTCGGTCCCAAACTTGTCATAGACTGTACGGCAGCAAAACACCTGTCATTTCACACATTGCTCAATGTTTGGTAATTTTTTGGGAAAATTATATGATGCAATTCTGTTTTTTAAATAGCGCATCACTTGAATTTCACCTGAATTACCAAATGTAGTGATTGCATTATCTCTTTGCTTGTTTATGAGCTGTTTATCCGCCACCTGGTATAAACCTATATTAAAAATACCTTTATATATACATCACAGTTTCATTTGTGCAGTTGACATATGAAGAGAAAATCAAACCATGAAATTCATATTAACGTTGCTCTCCCTGTTGATGATGGTGGAATTTGGACAGCCAATTTTTTTCGATCTATTAGATGAATGTAAGTTATTATTTCTTAAGATAATACGCATAAATCATTTTCTATAATATATTTTAATAATCTAGTGTTCTTGCCACCATACTCGTGTCCTTATACGTGCGAGGTTAGTGGTTATTATTTATTTCAATGGTTTAGACAAGGGTTTTCATCTAAATATTGTGTTCATAGGAAGTCGGTGCAGTTTGCCATTTAAGTTCTATCTGTACCATGGCTCCACCCGACATTTGTCTGCTACCTTTTTGTTGTCCAAAGCCTGTGTGTAGCGAAGGTGAATGCACAGTTAATTACAAGTTCAATGCGATTATAAATTAAATATGCAGGCCTAATCATTCATCTTCCGAAAACAGGTGGTTTTGGTGGCTTTGGTGGTCCATATCCTTTCGCCTAGGATTTCATATAGGTTTCAGGCATTTCAGACTACATGCATAATTACTCGAAAGCCTCATTTTTTACATTAGCCTGCACACAATTCATTCAGCTTCACATATTTGAATAACAGTTAAATAAAATTCAAATCACATTTGTGCTACTATGTATTGTTAGCATTCATTGGATGCCATTCAGTCACTGCATACAAACAAAGACCATTGATAAATCATGTTATTTTCACCCAATTCTTGTCATGTCGATTGTTTTACACACCCGTTGATAGAAATAATATTGCACTTCCTTTTGCTGATAGCTAGTATGTATATACAAATAAAGAAAAATTGTGTCAGAAGAAACTTTCATATCTTTACAATAGTTTATATATTTCTTTTCAAAACATATACATGATGTTAAAAAATGGTATTGTCTGCTTGATAACTGGTGCGTATCTAGTCTTCTACGAATATTATTTCCCGCATAAATGTCCTTTAATTATTATTACATACACTGTACAAAGCTGGCACACTTTTCATTCTTCCTTAATTTCACTGTAATTACACCTATTAAATTGAAATTTGAGCTCTTATATAAATGTGCCGTGTGTCGCTTGTGATATATCACTTGCATTCGGTTTAAAAATGGAGATGGAGTTTAGAACAACCACTGTGGCCATCTTACTTGCTGTTTTTGCTTTGGTAAGAATATTTATGTATTAGTAATTTTACACCTCGCCTATACATCATGGGCCAAAATTTCACGTAATATGTAAATATATTCGTATGTCCAGTGGTTGCCGTTTGGGAAAGCTATTTGGTGTGAAAAGATGGATAAGCAATTCTTGCTCAATGAGGACCTAAATTTTGAATGCGCCAAAGCTTACAATACAACAGCTAATGGATGCACAGCACCTGAAAGTGTCCCAAGGATTTGTGTATTGGGCACCCAAAACTGTTCCAAAATTGAGTTTAATAACTTCTGCGAAGTATGTAGAGAGATATTCGATGATCAAGCTCTGATTGTGTGTGGTAATTGTGTTTAAAATCCTATTCCTCTTATCTGAATTAATGCAGCAATAGCTTAAAATATTACTAGGAAAAACTAATGTTGCCATTATGCTATATAATATCTAAAACACTTTAAAAGATATTTTGCAGAAATTATTATCTTTTCTTCTATTTTATGCTCTTGCTGCATTACTATCGAAATAGAAATAGATGCAAATATGTATTTTATCATTATAGGTCCTTGCGTTTAATGATGCGCAATACCTAGTAGGAATTTGTGAACAGCACCTACAATAAAACTCCATTTTTATATTGTGATCTAAAAATAGATGGGAATGCATTATGTACCTATTTTAAATTTCACGACATTTCAACACGCGCTCATATTCGTGAATTGTTAATGCAAAAGTGTATGCAATTTATAATTCATGCCCTCGTCGTTCAAGCTGCAACTTCAAACCTCTTGGTGGCCTCAAAGCAATTTCTGCAACTGCTTGGAATCTTCCTTTGTACAAAGTTGTAACGTTGAAGTTTTTCAGGATACTTCCCAGGATTACTTTAGCTGTAGCCATTGCATATTTTTGTGCTGAAACGCATATGTACATCGAACCCATATATTAAAACTACAACAGAATTGTTGGTATATTTATTTACCTATGCAATTTCTCGGTCCTGCAGAAAATGGCAAATATGCAAATTTGTGCCTGGTTTGAGCATTTTCTGGCAGAAATCGGTCAGGATAGAATTTTTCCGGTTGAGGAAATTGTTTAGGATCTCGATGCAGGGAGAATAAAACCAACACGCAATTCACTCCTGCTGGGACAGTGTACTTTCCTGCAAATTGTATAAATTTAAATTTGATAGCCTTACATACACATTAATTGTAAAAACATGTAATATTACCTGCATGCAAATCTTCAGTCAGTGAACGTGCTATTATAGGAGCAGCTGGACACAAGCGAAGGGTTTCCTGAAAAAAAAATGAACATTTTAGTCCTTGACATTGTTGAAAAATGTAACAAAATAAATACGACATGATACCTTAATTACTCTTTCAAGGTACTTCATTTGTTTTAAGTTGCTGAAAGTTATTTCTCGTTCGCCATCTCCTGCAATCAATAATACCATTCAATAGTTGAATATAAGAATCTGATGAAATAAACCAAGTACACATTGAAGTACAGTCCTTTATTAGACACATTGCTATTAATATATCCTGATAATAAGACTATTACCTAGTATTGCATCAATTTCAGCTTGAGCTTTTGCAAGGCAATCTGGATTAAGTCCCAAAAAATAAAGTGCCCAAAATGTGGTGCAAGCGGTGGAGTCGTGGCCCTAATAATAGAACTTTAATTAAAAGATAATAACACACTTACGTATTCCGTATAAAAGAAAATTACACAAATTACAAATACCGCAGCAATGAAAGTGTTGACTTCATCTTTGATATCAGCATCAGATAATAATTTGTAGTTGTCAGAAGCTTCAATTAATAGATCCAAGAATGCCAGACGTTTAGCCTCTTTTTCAGTCGGTTCACTTTCTGCATTTTTCTTTTGATTGTTTGATTTCTTATCGTTAAGGACCTAAACATTTCTTACATTTTAGACTCAAAATATAAACCAAATATTACAACAAATTTCGCAAAGATGCAATGTTACTAGCTTTTCCATATAAGGACAACTGTCAACTGTTTGTCCCAGTTCATACAATACAATTCATTCAGTTATACATTGTTTTATGTGAATAATGCATCCACAATGCTCATTAAAATGCTAATGCATAAGCCACACCTTTAAAATAAGATTTAGTATAAGATTAGTTTATTAAGTAGTTTTTAATCAAGATTACAATGAACTTTCATTCATCGCATTTGAATATGTACAGTATTTATTATATTATCTTAGCTGGGAAAAATTAAAAAAATCAGCTCTTACTTATTCAGAAGTTTAAATTATTACGAATAGGCAAACTTGTACGAGAGAGGTTTCTGAGGAAGAATAACGTTAATTGTTTTTATAGGTTATACCTTCAAAGCAAATCCTTGTTGGACTTCCAAACATTTTTTCAATTTTGCAGCAAGGTTGGAGAACTTGAATATGGCGTTTGGGTAAAGCCAAGGGGTTATCATTCTTTTGAACGCCAAATGTGATAAACTGTTGATGCGGAAAGAAATACAATAAACAAGACTAATTTGTACAATGACAACAAAAAATGTAGTTTTTTTATAGGTCTACTTACTGACAAACTGACTGCACATATTCAGAATCTCTGTGCAATTGGGCATTGACAGCGCATCCCATTGCTGTAACTGTAAATTGTTTTCATTTCAATTTGTTTTCCTGCCACTTGAACTTGTGCATAATTGTATATTGCCTACCACATATGATATCTAATGTGCAAAGTGTTAAGTTGTTGTAGATATCCACTAATTTCTTGCCTTGCTCCGTTTCATCAAATAAGTTTTGCACTAATATGTCGCATTGCTGGTTTATTAGTGGCATGAAATCCTCCAGTATTCGAAAATGAAATGCTGGTGTAAGCAATTTGCGGTGAAAATGCCATCTGTTTCCATTGCTATTTTATATAGTGAAATGTGAGATAACTTTGAATTTTTCTTTTCAGAAATTCATACAATATTAAGAGAATATAATTACGAAATAACTACCTGGTAACTAACCCGTTTCCAAGGCCGGGGATTAGGAACTCGTAAACTCTACTTTTTTTGGTGTGTTTCCAATTTGTCAGCAGAGCCTAGGTATAGTCATGCATGCAAATTAACAATATTAGCATAGCTATTCTTTGAACGTGTAGTTGTTTCTTGAAGAAAAACATAACTTTTGTTTTACATTTTATGCAAAACGCAAATGTTATTCCACTTAAATTGCATATAATAGGAACTACTGTATGTTCAATCACATTTCAGAGGTATATGAACGTTTAGAATCAAAGTCATATTTAGATCTTAGGCTATCATCAGATCTCAGGACATTCAAATCTGTTATTGAAAACATTGGTATTTATTGGTTATAAGCTATTGAAGATCAAGTGTCTTAGCTGATAACCTGGTTGTAGATCTGGCCCAAAAATAAATTTTCGTAAGTATGTGCTCAATTTTTTAGCTCTATGAAATGAGTTTGAACAGGTATCGAATTAGTTCAGTGGTATTACTTTTGAACACCATGAACTGATAATAATGTAGTTTAATATCATGCACTCTACCTGGGCCATCTCTGCATTGAAAATCACAACAAAGGGCTCTGGGCCCATCCATATGCGGATTATCCCTTCTTTACGATACTGTGTTTGAAGAAGCGTTACAATATTGTCCATACAACCTACAATTAACAAATAAACATTTTTACAACTCGGCCCAATATCAATTGTTTTAGCCTTATGCTATTTTTTGGTAATTCAACACAATTTCCAACCGAAATTAATTGCTACTCAATACCGATTCTGATCGACAAATTCGACCCATTTTTTGTATTCCAATTCCTAATTGAATTTATAGACTAAATGTTATACCTATTATCAAAGTATCATGGTAAATTAACGATCTTAATCCGCCGAAAAATGTGAGGAAACTTAGATAAATATTATAAGCTATATATCATTGTATATATCTAAATTTCATATGGAATGATTACCTGCCAATTTTCCAACAAACAAAATGGCATTTCCGAGAATGAAATTCCCTTTAGGTCCTGGTATCTTGTTAATTTCTCTGGTAAACTGATTTCTTCGCAGTAGGAACTTGATAGCAAAGATTGTGACAATACATGCTGTTACAGTTTCTATTATTATCGAAACAGAGCAATACTCTTGTATGTTTCTAAAAGTTTGCATGTTTGCACTTAAGGTATTAAAAATTAAGAATGTGCACGTCTTAGTTATGTCCACATGTGCACGGTATGAAAGCTTGTGCCAAACTGCGCTGACCAGTTCTTGCCCCATAACACAATTTCATGTCATAAAAATTATGCAGTACTTAGACGGGGAAATGTTTTTAAAAATGAAAAAGTGGTTTTCTTCTTCTTTTTTTATGTCAGAGTAGGTACTCTCTGAGGCATGAAAATAATAGTTACAACAGGAACAAGGAACTTCACATACCAAAAAAAGGTAATTGACATCTTCCACAATAATTACACGTATGTAGCTATACCGGGTGAGTCATAAGTCCAGTGACGGCCTGTTGTTTTTGTAAATGAATGGTGTAGGGATGGAAACGCACATGGAAAGCACTCACTAGGTTGGGGGCTATCGAACCATGTGCCCATTGGTGACCTTGAAAGGTGGGATCAAGGCCATTGAAAAGCTAATTTTGTAATTATTGGCGCTATTGGGCTGATATCATTTAGCGAAATGTTCAGCGCAGTGTTCTAAACATAATGCAGCAAACATATTGAAAATCGGATAAGCAATGCAAAAGTTATGTGGGGAAAAAACCGGAATGTGCACCCCTATGAAAAGCTTTCCAGCCAGCTCCCTTGTTGTACACACCAGGGTATTGGTTGAATAAAATGTATGCAATTCTTAAAAATGAGATGAACTATTTCATTTAAATATACAATGTTTTAGGTTTCTCTTCTCCAAATATTATTTTCCTTTTTTTTAATACTGCAATAGTTTTGTATATTGAATGATATAATTGGACCATTGACCATGCAATATGCCTTTGTTGGAAGCTGGTAACCGAAATACTACATACATTCTCATAAAAAAATGAACAAAGTGACCAAATGAAATGACAAACATTGCGAAAATTATTTATTCAAATTCATAGGATTAATTAGTTTAGCACTCGCAGATACATGGTATGATTAGGTACGAAGGTTAGGGTTCATCCATAAATTATGTCACGCAAAAAAGGTCTTTTTTAGACCCTCCCACCCCCATGTCACACCATTGTCACTCCATTTTTGCAGCCCCCCCCCACCCCCTTGTCACGTCAATATTTGTGACAACAGAAAAAATTTGAAAACAAACTTAATAATGTCCAGAAATGCTTTTTGAAGGTTGAACATCCAAAGCATAAAACAATCCAATCCAGTCAGTGGAACATTAATATTTATTTTTTAATTAATTTGAATCTCATCTCATGGATTTTACATTTTTCGGACAATTGCCCCTGAACGGACAACTACCCACCAACGTTCGATAAATTCAAAAACGTTCCATGAATTCAAAAACCGGATACGACAATTGGTCGCGCACTAATTGGTCGCCCGCGAGATAAAGCAATTGCTCGCCAGCCATATAGTAAGTACTAACTTTTTACATCGGCCGCATGGGCGCTAGGTGGCGCCACTTACGTTCGATAAATTCAAAAAACGTTCCATGAATTCAAAAACCGGATACGACAATTGGCCGCGCACTAATTGGTCGCCCGCGAGATAAAGCAATTGCTCGCCAGCCATATACGTAGTACCAACTACATCGGTCGCATGGGCGCTAGGTGTCGCCACTTACGTTCGAGAAATTCAAAAACGTTCGAGAAATTCAAAAAACGTTCCATGAATTCAAAAACGACCAGTTTGCTTTGTATTTGTGTCATGCCATAAAGACTGCAAAATGACGTCACGTTTAAACCCCTCCCCTCCCACCCCCCATGTCACAGCTCGTCACGATATTCCGTGTACCCTCCCCCCCTGCTCCTGTGTGACATAATTTATGGATAGTCCCTTAGGTACAGTGTTTTGAAGCCTTGCAGGTGCATGAGACGCGTTGATGCAAAGCATTTTAATACGTATCGATATCGTATTTTTTTGTACCGGTATGTCGCGCGCATTTCCGAAGACCTTGTTTCCGAAGTGCGTAAAAAGAACATTCTCTACAACACCGTCTGCATTTTACGAGAGGTTACACCAACGTAAGTCAAAATATATATAATGATTTTCGTGAAACTTCATTTTATCAAGTCGTCGTCGGCTTGAAAACGGTGTATTCGTAATGTTGAAAAAATTTCGGACTCCGACGTACTATATTTCTATTATTAGAGACCTTTGACCTACAGCTAATTACGTGCTTTGCTATACTACCAGTTATACAGTTCATTCAGTATCACTCTAATACTTTTCCTACACATGGATGTTGATAATTTAAAATTGTAATTGCTTTTACGCGTTGTGACATGAAAGAAACTTCCTGGACATGGAAAGAATGCCCTTGGGCTGTGCACAAAACTATGTATTGAACAGAAAAACTCCTGATGAAGACGGATTGCTTTGTGTAATAATTGTACAGCTATCAATCAATGCTTGCGTGTGGAATATTCTGGAGGAATGATTATGCAATTCCTCATGCTAATTTAACTCTTCGTCTGTTTTTAAAATTGAAACACGATTGCCTACAGAATGTTAATTTTTACGAATCCATGGTTGAATAATCTTGAATGATGACAGTGCTGTATTTCTCGCGGAAAAACTCACTTCCTGTTAACATTTTTGTTATAATTTCTTTTAAATTGACTACAATATTTTTACGCAGATTTGTGTTATGAATGTTGGCAAAATGTACGTAATTTGCAACTTGCAATTAATATTATCTCCTCCAATTTCGTTGCTTTATAACTTGACTGCGGAAATTAATCCTAAAAAAGCAGGAGTAATGCCCTGAATGCGTGCTAGCTGCTTCAGCCCATAATTTGCATTCTTGTTTACAGGGAAGTAGCCTACACCATTTACACGTTTGCAATATTCACAATTATATATTACATGGCTTTTACTGACTTCAGTCATGGAGGTGTTTGGGTATTTTCTACTTGGATTACATGTTTAAGTAAGCATTATAATTCAAATATGTAGCCGATTGTCAGAGTTTTTAGAAAGGATTCAGTTTATTACTGATAGCCTATGTTAAGCTGAAAACTATGATTTCAATTTGAAAAATCGGTGCAATTTCAGTAGAAAGTAAAGGAAAAATCAGTGAAGTGGACAAATTACTACTGTCAGATATAATCTGGAATGAGAACACATTTTATCATTCAATGCTCCTGGGAAGCTAGTTTTGCTTGTACTACTGCATTTAACATAATCTAATATAAAATTCCCCATTTAAAACCCAGCAAACTTATCTTTATTTTGTAAGCATAGCCTAATCATTTATTGAATGAGGAATACAGTAATCATGCATCATATTATTACATACACATAGATCGGACGGTATCTTATTTCGATTCTTTGACTTTGAGATACATTTCACGAACTTCTTTCATTCCTTTCTCATTACATTCGTTGAAATAACGCAATTCATTCCTAAGTCGTTGATACCATGCATTTACTTTTGGATGTTGGGTGAGGTCATACTCAATTGCCTGAAACACGATGATATAATTAGTTAATATCATGCATAATAAGACGTACAGCAAATTGTCATAGTATACACTTACATCAAGTAAAGCAATTGTTGTAACAATGCTGAAGTCGGCCAAAGTGTAATGATCGCCAGTGAAATATTTTTTGTCTCCCAAAAATATCTCAAGGAAATCAAATATATCTCTTATTTTTTTATCCTCATTTTCGGGATTTTGGACTTCGTCTGGACAGGCAATAAATTTGAGCACTCTTGGAACCTATGAAAGTACGTATTTCGGATATGTTCTTTGGAAATCTTATTTTACGGGTTCAAATTCTAAGCTGGTTCGCTTACATAGACTTTCACAATGGATTGCCAAATGTGCTCCAAGTCGAAAAATAGCAGTCTATCCACGTGGGCTCTTTCCTTTGAATCCTTGGGATAAAAGTGTTGTGTTCGGTCTGTTCCGTAAGTGTTGGCCAAATACATCATTATTGCTCGACTATAGATGCATGAATATATAATTAGAATAAACGAAATGAGATGTTTGGCTTTTATTTAAATTCTGTTGTTTAATTTATACACATATTTTATTACCTTTCCCAAATTGCGAATCCGTTATCAACTAAAGTTGGAACAGTGTGTTGAGGATTTATCTAGGAAGTAAAAATTTAAATAATATGTATATTGTTTTATAAAATAAATCTCATTCTAATCTAACATGTTTCAAATACATACTATAGCTAATGTAAACTTAATATTTTGCATAAATTAAACTGCAAATTTTCGGTTTCTAAACATGTTTAATTCAAAGATTCGCTTACTGGTGGCGCCACTCGCCCATTTTCATCTTAATTACTGTTTTAAAATTCCAAAAAATGTACAAATTAAGCTATTGCTTTTAGCACATGGAAATGCGAAAATGAATGTTTTATTTTGTATGCAATCCTACAATCACTCAATGTAAGTTTGTAGTTTTTACAATACAACTACAAATTTTATTACTATTTAATTACAAATGAAGTTACCTTTATGAACTCCGGCGTTTGGGTTTCCTTTTTTGAAGGGTCCATTTCTTTCAATGTGACATTGAGTCCTAGTTCCTTGCATACCATGTAAACTGCCCTTGCAGCAGGGCTTTTTGCAGCGAAGTACAGATCAATTGTCATTTTTATAGCTGAAACTTGCAGTTATTATTTGACAGGACCTAGAGCTAGAGTTTTGTTTGAAGTACGTCAGCTTGCAACTTATCTCCTAAATGCAACGAACACTTGTGAAATACATGGCATAAATCCAAGTACATATTATATGAGAAGCTAACTGGTTACACCGTCCAAGGTTACATAGCCTGCAATTTTTTTTTGCAAATGTAGAAACTAAATGTTGGAGTTGATTTATTGCACAAAGAAATGACTAATCAATTATTAATGCTAACTACAGATTGCTTATGAAACTGGTCAGAGTTGTTCATCTCAGAGTGAGATCATCATACATAACATTTCAGTTCAAATATTGCATGCATGAAAACAAACTTTTCGAGTGCATAGGGCCCTCTATATTTTAGATGAAACCCAATTATTTATTGCTGTATTTTGGATCATCGAAAGTCTTGTGATATTTTGCAATCTCTGGAAAAGACGTTTTTGTCTCGTTGACTTCTTCGCAACATGCCAAATCTGTTTTCAGACGCCCAACCCATGCTGTAACATTTGGATAAGGTGTAAAATCAATGTCCATTTCCTGAATTGGATATAAATAAACAAGATGAGTTCATTTGATATCGGAGAATACTAAATCCTTAGTGCAAAGTACCATCAATAAAGCCACTGATGCAATTATGCTTAGGTCGGGTAACGTGTAGTTGTCGCCAAGCAGATAAGGCCCTTTGCTCAAATATTCATTAAGAATACACAGGGAGTCGTGTAGTTTATCGAAGAGAGATTTGGCATAACTCTCGTCAATATTTTTCCTGACTTGTGTAGTCTGTATAAAAGAGGAATTAAAGCAAATTTAAAATTGTCTAATTTTTTAATCGATAAACTTTTGTTACTAAAACAGTTGAAACTGCATGGCCAATACAGAGAAAACAATATAAGGTTTTAATGTATTTTTTAAATGGTTAAAAGTTGAAACTGTTCAAATGAAGAATGATTTAATATTTATATAGGAATTACTTACAAAATGGTTGTAAGCACTTGAATATAAAGTGCCACAGTCGAAATACAGCAATTTTTCTATAGTAGCTCTTTTCTGTAGGTCCTTAGGATAAAGCTTTTCTCCACCGAATTTGTCGCATAAATATGCACAGATTGCTCGACTATTTTGAAAAGTATCGCATCATATAGGCACTATAGGTATATATATTTAACTAAATATATACATACATACCTTTCGCACAAGACAAATCCATCATCGATGATTGTTGGAATCTTGTGCTGTGGGTTAATCTGCATTCACAGGAAAATTGTTTAACTGCACAGTTGGAGACCCCGCAATTTAATTTATATGTGGAAATATAGTATTGAACTGCTTTGAACATATTTTGTTTCATTTTATTAGATACGATGGAATCTTCACTTTTGATGAAATTGGCTGTATTGCTATTTGTTGCTCATTTAAGGGAAGAATTAGCTTATCTTTATTTTCCTATGTGCTATAAAAGTTTCTATTAAGTTCTCCAGTGTAGTCATTTCCGTAATTTGTGATGTCCATACTACTTTAGTGAAGTGTGATTTGGACGGATATTCTAATCAAGTTATATATATATATTTGAAGTTTGGAGACTTACTTTCAAAAACGCCTCCTTTTTTTGCTCCCTCTCCACGAGGTCAACATCTATTATATCTGCTTCTATATTCAGTTCCTTCAGCACCATGAGTACAATTCTGCATGATGGGCTCCAAGGCTTTGAATACAGTTGGAGTGGCATTTGTGAAAACTGCAACAAACAAAAATGTGCATGCAGGGCCGGACATTCTATTAATTTCTTACCTTAATTAATTATGTATAGATTAAAGCTCTTTTTTACATTACATTTTCTGCAAGTGAAATATCAAAGTAATACATTTATATTTTAATGTAGGACTATCATATACATTTATGATAAATTAAACAAAGCAACTTATGTATATACAATGACATAAATTTGGAAGTATACAGAATTACTATGAAATGTATACATGTAAATACAATATAGCTGAGCAGAATAACGAAATTTGTACATACGTAGTTTAATTGCTGGCAACTTTTAAAGATGCTGTTCCTCTGTAGTCTTTCTGTTTAGGAGTGATCAGTTGATCACTGCGTTCAGTAATTATATTAGTCTGCCTTCCTATATGGTGCAAAGGTTCAAGAGTGGCACTACTGACAAAGTGTGTCAACCACAAAAACCCTCTTATTCTCAAAGGATATGAGTGAGGATATATGGCTGTAACTTTAATACACTTGTCGACTTGAGAATGAATTGGGGGTTACTAGTCAGCACCCTTGTGCTCAATTAAATGCTGTTTCTCTCACGGTCATTTGATTCCAATTTAAGAATGGTTCATTTCACATTTCACTTTAAAAACCTACATGGACACCAAAGGAATGCCTGAATGATTGACAATGGGACTATGCAGTGAATTGGCAACTGAGAGATTTACATATATGGCCTTCACTGCAATGTCCCATTGCCACTAATGCAGCTTTTGAAAATCATATTGAAACTTTGCAATCACTAAAAAAGCTGTCTACAGCTCCATATTGAATATACTACTTAATTTCATATTCTGATATATTAATGTTTACCAATGTGTGCAGGATATTTTGGATGTTGATCTTGGAGTTAGGATTTCGGTAACTAGATAGTATCTCCCTTTTTTCAATGGATTTTTCTTGCTGCAGCTGACAACATCCACTTTTCACTTATAAGTGTTGGAAAATCATCGTTGGACTGATAGACATGTTTCAAATATGTGTAAGCAATGCTGAATCGCCATTGGTTCTTGCACGTGGGCATATACAGGGTGTAGGATGTTTTAGCTTCCATTGGCTGTATTGCAAGGCGAGTTTTGACGATTTATTTTTGGGATAAACATGAGAAATTCAGCTGTGGTAGAAATACTGAATCGTTATTTTTAATCTAATTTCTATACAAACGTTACATTGTCGTCTGCAGCATAAAACTGGCTATTGTTCTTGATAGATACATCAGTTTGCTCCAATAAATGCTTAAAAATGAAGTGTTACAGTGAAACCTCGGTTTGCGAGGTAACCCGGGATACGAGACTCGCAAACCGAGGTTCCAATTTATTTTGTGATCAAAATATTTGATTTGAATCTCGAACTTTATTATTGGACCAGATAGGATTGATCATAGTCATTTTATAATGACTTTGAGACTTATTAGCATTTTGGCAGTTAAATCAATTGCTCTCTCCATGCACTTGGCAACAAGGAACCTAAATCTGTTTAGCGTAAGTGTGGCAAGTTTAGCTTTATAGTGGTGTGATATGTCAACACGTCCACAAGTGTGAATTACAGCTAGTTCTGTATATACAGTATAGATTCTTTTGTATAAATGAAGGCCGTATGTACTTGTGTTTTTTTGTAACTGTCTGCCATAAACAGGCTTTCAATTTCTCACAGCTTATGTAACATACTGCATTCAATAATAATGTTACATTAACTTTCGATACTATATACGTGCTTTTCATTAATTGTTTCACCCTCTGTTGAATACTTATTCAATATACAGATGCCAGCTAGCCGCATAGTACATACAGAAATAGTGAATATGTTCGCATCAAGTTGACAAAGTAAAATAATAGAACATTGCTAGATCAGGATGACAAAGCAGCTTTCTTTGTAATGTTTAAGGTTATTTGTAGGAAGCTTGCATCAATTGTAGTAGTACGTACTTCAAAACTTTCAATCCCTGATTTCATGGTAATTTCCCCACTGTGTGATGAATGATGATTAGTAAAAGCTAATCCAACGATTTTTGGCAGATTTATAAAGAAAAAAAACGTAAAAGAACTTAATCTTGAAAGTCTCATACCTGTAAATGGAAGTTAACAAATATGCAATGGCTAATATGTGGTTATCACAAGCCAAAAAAGGTCCTTTGTGCTCTATTTTTGATAAATCAATAATGCACAGGAAAAAAAAAGACAGAATTGTCATTATTCCGATACAAAATACGTACTACAAAGATTCATTGCGACTTTTAGCATATGGAATTCACGCAAAGTTATTTGTCACATCCTTAATGTATTATTACCCCATGTTATAAGGAAACTATCCCTAGGCGAGATAACATGTTTTCAAACCAGCTTATTTTCCTCTCAATATTTCTTGTCTGACTTCTTGGAAACTCGACAAGGGTATTTATTATATGTTTTCGCTATTTCAGGGTTAAATTTAAACGTTCTCGATATTATTAGTCACTTATGTAATAGTAATTAATGGATGCACAACTTTTTTTCTACGCTCGTTTAAATTTCAAGGACAAGATAGTAATGGGGACAAAGTTTCTGCTTCCTTGAACTCTGATGAGCAACGTTTAGTAAAGATTATTATCCAACCGAATTGTAAACTTTGAAAATTCTGGATAATTCGTTATTTATGAGTAAGTAACAATTAATTACTATATGTTTACGAATGTTGTAAAAAAAGGCTTTATGGGTAAAATTGTAAAAGTAGGCAATTGGAAATTGTTAGTTTCATATTTTGTGTCGATAATATTTCCGTCTACAAAATTGACCATCTGCCATATGGCAGTAATAACTCATTAATTTGATCAGAAGATAAAACCATTTGCATTGGTTTAAAAAAACATTTGTTCAGTTGATGAAAGTGATATATAATTTCACTTTATTTATTGATAATACAATCTGGAATTATTGCTGGACAAAGATTATAGAATATTTATTTGTTTTGTAATTTTTTGGCAACTTCAAAGGCTGTGCCATTGCACTCAGTAAAATAGGGCAGTTCTGTCTTCAAGCGATTAGACCAAGCCTTAATCTTGGGGTAATTTGCGAAATCGAAATCCACAGCCTGAAAAAAAAATGTTAGATATAGGTATGTAAAAAGACTTAACTGTCCACTTGTAACAAGAGATAACTTACCTCCAGAGTAACGATTGTTGATAAAACGCTGATGTCGGCCAAAGTGTAATAGTCACCAGTAAGAAATGGACCTTTTTCTAAGAAAATTTCCAGAAATTCCAGAACAGTATGCACATTCTTTTCACCAATCGCAGAATCCCCAGGCATCCCAAGTTTAGGTCTCTATAATGCAGTGCAGATTAAATTCAGAACATGGAAATTATAATTTCAATTTAGCTAAGTAAATAATAATGTACAATATATTGGAGGAAGGGTGGGAACAGAGTCGCTCCTTCAAAATGTAACAATCTGTCCACATGTGCCCTTTTCTGGAGGTCCTTTGGATACAGGAAGTCCTTCTTTGCATCCCCGTATTTTCCGAACAAATACGCTGCTATAGCATGGCTATATAATTGCAATTAAATCATTATTTTGGTTCTGTGTGTTTGAATTACCAAAATAGAAAATGGTTTTACCTATCCCACAGAATAAACCCACTGTCGTTAATTGTTGGAATGGTGTGCTGTGGATTTATCTGTAAAATAATGAACAAGTTTCATTTTTTTGGAGTGAAATTAATATATCATTTCCAGCAACACTGGAAAAGTTCATTAGTATACAATATGAAATGGATGGTGTAGAAGTTACCTTTAGATATTCAGGAGTTTTATGTTCTCCTTGCAATACATTGATCATTTTGAGGTTAACTTCGACACCAAGCTCTTTTGCAACCATGTAGGCTGTTCTGCTTGGAGGACTTAAATGGGCGAAATACAAGTCGATCGGCATTTTTAATTTTCTGAAATTCAGATAGCAACATACGTAACTTACATAACTTAAATACACACAGAGGAAATAGTAAACGAATTACTTAAAGTTATATTGAAGCTGCAAATATTATATAAATATTTATCTTTCACCATAGTATCAATAGAAAATTTTAAAAGCTGATAAATATGAACTTACCTCTCGTTACTTGCGGAGTGATTTAAAGAATAGGAGGATTTTATTGTGCTGCAAGTTTATTTTTATGCTTGTCTGAAGGCCAACATGTTTTTTTTGTTCACAGTATTGCACGCAGTTGTAATTGGTGAAATAATATTTTAGTAACGCCCAATTCGTGTACCAAATTTTGACAAGTCCAATCAGTATTGGATATTAAATCTTGTGTACTGGTAGGTGGGCTTGCCATTTGTGTCCACATGATCGCATAATGACTACGGAAAAACTAAATAATTCCACGTGCACAATAAATTTCTTAAAAGCTCGTATCTGTATACATTTTCCTGTGCGTGTTACATGACTTGGCATCTCATTTTTTCCCCTGAAAATTTACACGATGTTAACAATGTTGCTCACACTTATATGCGAGGCAATATTTTTGCAATTTGTAACCGAAGTAACCTATACGAGAATGCAGGAATTTCTTCATATGTAGAGAATCAAAGTTTGCTTAATTTTGTCCACGGCTTCAGTGACTTCCTGTTTAATGTTTTACTGCACACATCAATGCAAATACTATTATGACGAATGTTACAATAAATATAATGGCGATATTTAATTACGACAGCAGTTTTTCGTGTTTTAATTACACACATTAATAACTTACAATGCGCAATCAAAATTATGACGAGCTAGTGTCTGAAATAAAAATCCTTGAATATTTCTAATTTAAGTTCATTTATGTTGCAAACAATCATGGGGGACAAAGTTGCTTCGTCTTTGAACTCTGAACAATATTTAGCTAAAACGATCCAACTTGATTTTGAACCTTGAAAGCTCCGGACAATCGATATGTACGATTAATATTACTAGATATATGTGTAGAATAATCAAGATAGAGTATTATGTATGAATTTCCAAGTAATAATTAAATGTTCATGGATATTTTAAAAACGCTTTATAATGTATGTATTGAACACATGAAATGTCACATAATATTATGTATTTACTTCTACAAATAATATTTGAATATGTATACGGCATATCTTCTTAATTTGGTATTGGAACAAAATATTACAGCACATTAAAGCAAAAGAAATATAGTAAATTTTTGTTTCGTATTTTGTGTTGATAACACAATATTTCCGTCTATACAATTGTTTGATCGAACTCGAATGTTGTTGCTATCAGTAAATAAATAACTTATAGATAATTGTTTGACCATCTGCCAGGTCGCAGTAATAACTTGTTTTATCAGAAGATAAAACCATTTACCTTAGTTTAAAAAACACACCCTTGTTCAGTTGATGAAAGAAATATTTTATTTCACTATATTCATCGGCGATATATTTCAAATTTTATTTTTTTGTAAATGTTTTGCAATGTCACAGGCTGTGTCATTGCATTCAGCAAAATAGGGCAGTTCGGACTTCAAACGATTAGACCAAGCTTTAGTTTTCGGATAAATCGTGAAATCAAAGTCCAAAGCCTAAAAAAAAATGTTAGTTATGTAAAAAAAACTAACTGAGTGTTTGTAAAATAAGTAATAATAATTTACCTCCAGAGTAACGATTGATGCTAAAACGCTGATGTCAGCCAAAGTGTAATGGTCACCAGTAAGATATGGACCTTTTTCTAAGAAGCTTTCAAGAAATTCCAGAACAGAATGCAGTTTCTTTTCGCCAATCTCAGGATCCCCAGGTGCAATCCCAAGTTTAGTTACCTAGTGCAATAAAGGGAAATTGATACGTAAATTTAAATGTCAATAAGCTAATACGTACAATATATTGGTGGAAGGGTGGGAACAGAGTTCCTCCTTCAAAATGTAGCAATCTGTCCACATGTGCCCTTTTCTGAAGGTCTTTTGGGTACAGAAAGTCCTTCTTTTCATCACCATATTTTCCGAACAAATACGTAGCTATAGCATGGCTGTAATTGCAATTCAATCATTATCGATTTTGTATATTTCTTTTACCACGAATGACTTTTGTTTTACCTATCCCACAAAATAAACCCATTGTCGTCAACGGTTGGAACTGTGTGCTGTGGATTTATCTGTAAAATAATGAA
>WWPM01014598.1:0-12346 GCA_023279145.1 Glomeris maerens | reverse complement strand
CCCCCCCCCAAGCCCAAGTTTCTCTATTCCTCTCATTACATTAGTATCAATATTTTCTTTCAACTTGAAACTTGGATCCTCAACATGCACCCGTTGGCTGCCATAAATACATATACGAAGGGGTACCCAAAAGTTCGTAGACTGATTTTTTGTGGTCACAGTATTTGCAGTTCCGCCTTCCGCTTTTAACAGAGTGTAGAGTAAGTCCATACTATTAAGTAAACCAAGTTTCGTCCAAAAAAAGTGTTGTTTATTCGGTGTTAATTTTTTAGTGAGAACTGTTTTGCATGTTCGGCGTTTTTTTCTTAACCTCAATAAAGTCGCCAAAACATTTTCCTCTCATGTCCCTTTTTATTCAGGGAATTAAAACAAGTTGAAGGGTCAATGTCGGGTGAATTGGGGGGTTTGGCAAAAGGGTTATTTAATTTTTTTAATAAAAATTGGCACGCAAACTTCGGTGTGAGCCAGTGCAAAAACGACGAACATTCAAAAGAGCTCTCATCGTCGTTTTTGCAATGGCAGATTCTAATGAACGCCTCCGCTCACACCGAAAAACAATTTTTTTTTGGACGAAACTTGGTTTACTTAATAGTATGGACTTACTCTACACTCTGTTAAAAGCGGAAGGCGGAACTGCAAAAACTGTGACCACAAAAAAATCCGTCTACGAACTTTTGGGTACCCCTACGTAAATAAATTCGATAGGCCAAGCTAACAAAAACAACTTACTATTTAGTTTTTCATTATGTACATTTCACAAATTTTTTAATATCGACATTTGAAGTCATTCTATTTATGTAAGTCTATGAGTTTAGGATCACGAAATCTGTAATAAGAGACTTTCAGAATGGTATTTCAGATCTAATTGTATGGACCGATTTCTGAGTTCAACACTCGTGTTTTTAGCCAAAGAAAAAACAGTTTTCTAAACATGGGCACAAGAGCGTCTATACTCAAAAAATATTAGGGCATACAATTACATTTAAAATACCGTTCTAAATTGCTTTGTTTTTCGTAGTGCAATCTTGTACCTTGACCAGTTGAATGAAAGGAACAACGCACAAACAATTCTTCAAATTTCGACTGATTTCAGAAATTCATAACCAAAATTTGGTTTAATTAAACATCACGGAAAACTGAATACCAAATTGCTCTTAATTATTAGCTTGGCTTATCCAGAGCTTTCAAAAGGGAGAGTGTAAATGTTTCGCCCCCATCTTTTGGCGGGTCTGCGTTCTCACAACTATGGCATAGAGGGTAGTCATTCTCTTAGTGGACGTTTGCCATTTTAAAGTTGGTGACAAACTTACGAACCACTGGTAGTGTAACTCCGCAAAAAGCACAAGGGTCTCAATGAACAATGAGGTTACTGGCCAACATCGAGTGTGAGAGGCACTGATTACCATTCACGGACGTTCAGATCCGAGCCACTCATTAAAAGGCCGCATATAATGACTTCTGTTGTCCTCTTATACTTTATATATCAGACGATATTCAGAATTGTGCCATTAGGATCACCTACTTTCTGTTTCGGATTCAATACAAGCGTTTTATCTCAAACCTCACGAGTGACTTTGGAGAACTGCAGTTATTGTAAGCTCAAGCAGCCCCAGCTTATGACAGTAGATCTATCTGTGTATTCCGAAATCACACCACAAGCAAATTTGCGATTTTCAGAGAAAAACTGGATGTGGTGTACATAAATCATTTGAGTTTACAATCAATATATCCCTGGATTCCCTTTAGACAATTATTTGAGAAATTTCTCTGATAAGGTTCAATAACTAATATAAATAATAAAATATCCTAATTTATTAATATTTAAATACAGTCACTGAGTTCAATATTGAATTGACAATCAGAAGAGCAATCAAACAATTTTCCTAAAGCAATAATAAAATTAATACCACACTATACTTTTGGATTGCGATTATAAGGTGGGTCTTGTTGCTCAATAGCTTTGCGAATGGCCAGAAGTTGCTCCTCATTACTTGATCCCCTGAAAGCAATCAAGTATTTCATCTTTAATTAAATATTTTAACACATATACCCATCAATACTGCAAAATAAGAGGAACTTTTTCACTATGCAACAGGTTTCACATTTTAAAATTTGATATTTAAATTGCACTGAAAAAAGTGTCACTCCATTCTTTATACTGCTGGGCACATTTCAAAATTAAGGGTTGGATAAGCTGTGAACATTTGCTGGATACTTCGATCAGATTGCACATTTACATTGGCTCCACTGACCCTTTATAGACGCTATATAGAAAAATAAAGTACCAGCATATGTTGGGAACCACCAATATATTTTCATCACCTCTTGTTTGTGCCATTTCATAAACAACAGGCACTCTGAAATGTGCCTCGTATATCAGCAAGATCAATCAAAAGATGCTTGTGGCACACATACTCTTAATATCAGTCCAACGTGGCAGCAAAATTCACAATTGGTACTTATTACTGCCATTTACACACGGATGTGTGAAGGTTATCCTTATTTTGTCAACCAATTTCTTCAAGCCTAGCATGAAACTTCACTGCACTGCCCCATTGTCATTACTGCATTTTTTACAATACATCAAATTGAAACTTTGAAGTTGGCATTTTCTTTTGGCCCTCTTCAATTTGTAGTTCAATTTGCATTCCAAAGTGGTCTGTTCAAAAGTCATTCGAACACGGCATTGGATTCTTGGATTCTAATTTAGACAATGGGTCCATATTTCCCATTCATCCTGCACATGTAAGCACAGGAGGAGGGGGGGGAATGAGGAATTTTATGGGGGATAAGTGGATATCAAATAAGAATTCGACCGGCCATAGCAACGTTCCAACTATTATTTACAGAGGCCTTGGATTACTATTTTAAAGCTGTTCAAATTCTATTTTTAATATTGCAACTACTACACTCGAACCTCTATAATCCGGACGCTCATCGGGCCGGACTTTTTGTGCGGGTTATAGAGGGATCCGGATTGCAGAAATCCCTCTGTAACCGGATAGGTACAATTTATCCGGATTCTGGAGGGATTTTTGATATTTCAAAAAAAAAATAAATACGAAACGTTCAAACAACATTTGTGAACTTTATCTGTTAGTAAATTTATTTGTAAACTATCTGAAAGTAAATTAATTTATGAACTTTGTTAGTAAATTTATTTATGAACTTTATATGTGCAATGTAACATTATTACAACCTGAGTGGACATAATCTTCATGCACCATTTCCAAAGTCTGAAAAATTTGTCATTATTGTTTGACGGGCAGCAGATTTTTCCCTACATACAAATTTTTCAAAGGCGTTGGCCAGATTATGGAGATGCTATAAGTATGTTACTGGCTTGCGAATTTCGTCCGATATGCGGGTTATGGAGGGACCGGATTATAGAGGTCATCCTCTGTATTAATCAATAGGGGGAAGTCCCTGCTAAACGAATTTGTTCGCAATATGGAGGAGATCCGGATTACAGTGATTCGAGTGTATTGCATTTGGACCCATTGTTGTAATTTGCAAGTTTTAGAACATTTCCGTTTAGTCTTAATTTAAAAAATGAGGTGTTGGCACAGCATTTGAATTTCATGCATGTTTCACATGCATACTTTCACAAACTGCAGCTTTCCAAGCAAAACTAATATTAGAGCAGTTAATTAACTAATATACAGCCCCTTTAAGTTTCTTGCAAATATGAATTTTCTATAATACAGCATAGTCCTCACTGTTTGCGGGGAAAGCGGTACAGTTGGATTATGCGAACTAGCTGTACAAAAGTTTACTACTTATAATTTCTTTCATGTTCAATTACATTTTACACCGCCAACATAGTGCTCAAAATGATCAAAAATGAAACAAACGTACTATATATTTCTCATTGGCATTTTAACTGGTTTGAGCCTAATTTCGCAGTAGAAATTTCATACTGCAGGCATGTAGGTATAGAAAAGAGGGTTATGAAAATTGTTCAGGCCGTCAAATAGGGGTTGTTTGCCAAGTCCAGTGCAATACCATTAAAGAATCCTAGCATGCCATGTGGTCCTAATTGTCGAGATCCTATTAGACAGGTTTCACAACATTTCATAAGCAGCTAAACCAGGGGTGGGCAAACTACGGCCCGCGGGCCGCATGCGGCCCTCCAGCGTATTTTATGCGGCCCGTATTGGCATGTACGTGCTGCTATCCTACGCCGGTGAAAAATTTTTAGATTATAATTTTTGTTATATTTTTGAAATTTTATTCCAAGTATTTCATTCAAATCTGTGGGAAATAAATCAGTGTTTATAGCTCTAGAATCGATTACTCATTAATCGATTCTGTAAATTGTAATTGAAGTTAGCTAAAATGTACAGTCATTCAAAAAAGAGTGACCCAATTTCCAAGTTGTATTTCTTAGCATTCGTTAATCATAGAAAAATGAGTGTTATACCAGTTGAAAGAGGTTTTTATTTTTCATTGATACAAACATGTGGCTGTCATCTTATTTATTAAAATGGTGTCGGTTCAAAAAAAATTATTCCGTTTTCTAAAACGAAATCGGTTGAAACAGTTCAGTAGGGAGCTCAATATCAAGTCGCGTTTATACTTAAGCATTCTTCGATGGTATGGACAATTTGAATTAGCCTGCATAATAAACTACAGAACTTCCTCTTTAAGGTAAATCGCTATTTTTTAATGATTAACCGGTATACCAAGAAATACAGCTTTGAAATCTGGAAATTCTTTTTTAATAGCCTTGCATATGCGGCCCCTGAAATGCAATATAGTTTTCAATGTGGCCCTCCGTAGAAAAAGTTTGCCCACCCCTGAGCTGAACTATAGCTTTGCCTGAAAGCCATCTGGTATGGAAAGTCGGAACCACAAGGAATATTGCCTATAGATATTCAAGAAGTCTATTTCTGAGCATCGAGAAATATATCAAAATTAAATCCAAACGAATCTTAAATTGGCTAAACAAGTGCGCTCATAAATTCAAAGAGTGTTCTTCCTTGAAAGGCACATCAGACATCACAACGCAGATCTGACAAATTTATCTCAAGAATCTGCTTAATTTTATAATTATTTTACAGCATATTTGTGTCAAAAGCATCTTGTTTCTGGACTAGCGCAAAACCGAGAAAGCAATGAATAAAAAATAACTTTACACAGCATTTTGTCTCGTTTTCTGGTAAATCTCACTTAATACCATGTCTCGTTTGTTCAACCTATTTTCAGTAAAAGCCCTCCCATACCTGTAAGTAAACAGAAACAATTATTTGGCAAATTACATAGGCAGATATTCAGTTTGCCATAATAATCTTCTAACTGGATTGCCAGATAATGTCCAAATGCTCCTATGGAGAGTACCGCAGCACAAGCAGCAACCACACACCAGTTTGGCAGCCGTTTTACGCCTTTGATGCCGTAGTAAGCTCCATTTTTGAAATGCTCGTCCTCATGACGATTTCTCATTTCCCATATGCTTCTATCTCTCCAGTAATGTTGACTGAGAACGCAAGAGAAAAAAAACTAACAACTATAACGTCCGCTTCAATTCTGGAGGCAATAGGCCCACAATGGAAGTTGAAACCCACAAACTCTTGTACCAGGTTAATAAAAAGCAATAAAGTATTTGGTAAAATGTGTCAAAACATTGTTGAGACCAAGAATGTTACACAAAATGCAACGTCGGGGATTCTTCAAAGTTTCTACACTGACAAATGCCTGTAAGAACATTCCCTCTAGCTTATGGGTCTTATGGGTTCAGCGCCTCAAGTGAGCACTTTAAAAATAGGCAACCTTGTTCAAGCTCATGTCAGATGCAGTAGTGGTTTTAGTAAGCTAGATTGAGAGGTTACAATGAGCAGTAGAATAAACTGTATATTAATACACCAGTATGCAATCTTCAAAATAAATTTGATTGTTACCCGGAACAAAGCACCAAATTGCTACAATTTTGCTCACCATGCAAGAACCAATTCTGTATCACCTCAATGGTAATACGAATTATCTATACGGTTTCTAAGTGATACCTTAAGTTTAAAGTGTATTTTGAAGGCATTCTATTCAAGATGGCGAACTGCAGTGATTTCAGTTAGTGATGCAAAGCACTCCAGCCATATCTGGGAAATCAGTTTAGATCATGCAAGGTGACCAGGTTACATTGATTAAATATCACAAAGTGGTAATTCATAAGGCAACCCATTTCATAGAGACCCGATGATCCTGGCCAGTGGTCTCACGACATTAGACTACTACAAATCACTATATGTATTTTCAAATACAATTAACTGCTGAAATGGACGTAAAAAAAGTTTTTATAGGGATTTTTAAATTTCCATCTTGTAAATATAGGGTATATACGTACTTGCGGTTATTAGGATCCATGGCATTGTCAAAACGCTGGCTTTGACATTGCAATTTAAGCATTTGATCGTAGGCCAAGCGATTTTCAGCTTTGGAAAGTACGCCATAAGCCTCGTTTATGGCAACAAACTTGGCATGAGCCTCAGCATCACCAGGGTTTCGATCGGGATGAAACTAGAAGATTTCGTAAATTTCAATTTGTAAAGTATAGAATAATAAGAGAGACATGCAAAGTTCCGGCTTGATTTTACCTCTTTAGAACGGTTCAAAAAAGCCGATTTTACTTGTTGCTGTGTACAGCAGCGCTCGATTCCAAGAACTTCGTAATGACTTTTCCCGAATCTGTCATAAATTCCCACACAACAATAACAACACTCACTTCAATGCTAATATAGCAAAAATGGAAACCTTCATTTCTTAATTCCAACCCGTCTGGATTCTTACGATTTTCCAGTCATTACACTGTTCAGAAGGATTTGCGACCTCGTGCTTCGTTAATGTCGTCTTCGGATGAGCACATCAGCTGCCCGAGTAAAAACCGTAAAAACAAGATAAGGTAGCGGACCACTTCAATGGAACTACCTTTTCCGTCAGCCAACCAGGGACAACGCACTCTCATGACGTCACGACGCGTTTTGGGTAGGTGACGAACGCGCAGTGATGACGTCAACTTATGCTGCGTTTGTGGAATACACTACTGTGCTACCTTACTTGTCTTACTAACAGAACATTCCACTAATTACCCGACACGCGTTTGTGACGTCAACGATTTTTGAAATTACTTCATACACGAGAAATAATTCGCATTAAATTAATGCTAATTTTCTTGACAAATGTAAGCTATGCGCACGTACATCAAATGTATTTTCGAAATAAATTTTAAATTGCATTGCATCTGTGAAATATTTTTCAACCAATAAACAAAATATTCGTGGGACACTTTTAATAAAGCATCGCGCAGAAGATGTAACAAGACGCAGCGAATCACAAAGATTGTAGGGTAGACCAATAAACTTCAACTAGGAACTTTATTTGAAAATAAACTTATATTCCACATTGGATATACATTATAATGACTAGTTGCATTACAATAGCGATCATAATGAATTTCAATGCAAGTCTTGCAACAATATCCATATGTAATTACGGCACCAATGTGGAAGAATCACAGACATGAACTTACAAAAATAACACGGAGGCAGTAAGGCACCTGCAACAATAGCCATATAAACGGCTCAACAACAAATACAAACTATTCATTAATCTCAACTGGAATAAATGTTAAAAAAGATGACTGAACTAGTTTTAATATAAGCCTGTTGAACGCAACAGACATGATTTTTACTCACAAATTATGGATTAATAACTCTAAATTTGGAGCCTGGAAGATATTCAGACTAGGAACTCAAGACTCTTTCAAGTATACATATTTCCAGATTTTTGTGCACCAAAATTTGTGAGAAATCAGCACTGTTATACTGTACCAGTTAGTTATACAAAAAATTATCTTCATCACAAGACCTGAAAGGTCCATTTCAGAGTATTTTGTTTATAAAATATTGGAGAAATACAATTAAAGTTTTAAAAAAATAAAATCACTCCAGATTCATTACGTTGGTTGTCACAACCATGACAATAAAACATGCATATCACAAAATAAATTAACAAGATCTAAGATTGTATGATTGATTTAAAATTCTTTCAGGTAACACGTAGGATAGTAAAACTGAGCATTTTCAGCATAACAAACTTTGTGAAAACACACTACAAGTAACTGAAGAGACTGTCGCGTGCAGATTTACCTTTGGAATCGGAACACGGTTTGTCGAGTTTTGGGTGTTTGTTTGCCGACGAGGCGCTGGATGCCGCTTCGGCAGCTCGTTTCGCCTGCAATCAACGAATAACTCTTGCAAACATTCAAAAAAATCATATCGCACGTACCGATTTCGATTTATGTACCGGGGCATTTTTGCCAGAATCCTTCTTCGGAGATACGCGAGCAAACACCTGTCTCCTAGAGTTCGCCATGTTCTGAAGTCCAGGCCTGAATTTCGCGATTCTTTTCAATACTTCTTTATCACGGTGACGAAATGAACCGCAGAGAACCTATGCATATTTCAATCAAGTCTCAAGTCTTATAGTATAACAAGTTCAACGCATTGCAACACAGTGACAATACTCACACTGGTGCTCGGTTTTGTTAGCAACTTGGGTAAGCGCGATTCTAGACTCCCAGCAACGGTTTCACTTGCAGCAGCCATCTTTCTTTTCATCAACAATGCATCACACTTTGCCTGCTGTTCCTCCTCTTCAGCAAGACGCTTTACAAATCCGCAAAACGCAAACAGTTGAACGATTTGTAGATGACAGCGTACCGCATCGAACACTAATATTTACTCGTTCTGCGATCCACTTTTCCCGTTCGTACATTTCTTTGCGCCACTGTCCATCATCTTCGTCGTCGTTGGAATCTTCGCTCGCGATTTCAGAACGCTGCTCGGTTTCAACAAAGTCGTTTCCTGCAAGATACACCAATTCCATTCAAAAGTAGATAGCAAATTCCTATCCAAATCAAATCATCGTCCGTATTATACAGGGTCGTTCATAAAAGAATTATCCGATTTCAAAGTTGTACGATTGATGAACATGTTGACAGAGAATAATTCCTTTTGAAGAACCCTGTCTACTTACCCTCAGTCTTCCATCTGAATTGTCGCGGTCTTTCAGGGCCCCCATCGAGGTCCCCATCTTCCAGAAAATGCTCTTGCAATAGTCGCAAGTTGTTCTTGTCTTCATCAAGCATCGCCTTCCTGGAAACGATTCCGAACAGTAGTGCTACATGTAACAATTTAGTTAATGGACCGTGAGAAATTTCTCAACGAACCAATGAATTCTGGACACTTGGTTGTGCAGTTCTTCTTCGCATCCCAATTCTTCATTGTCTCCTAATTCTTCTTCTAAGAAGTCATCATCTTCATCATCTTCCTCATCGCTAGACACACCACTTCCCGATAATTCCGCTTCATCTTCTAAAAACTCCCTTTGACGGACTCTGAGACGGGTTGGGGTGTGGAAAAAATAACACTTAATTCGGAAAAGGTAATGAAAGAATCCATTTCAAAATACCTAGGTTTTCCAGACACAGATTTTGTGTCGCAAGAATCTTCATCGTCGGCAGACACATTTTTCACCTCATCAGACTCGTCAACATTTCTACAAATTTCGATAAATCCAAGCAGAGGAAATTGAATTAATATTTCAATTGACAAAAATTCGACTTGGGCGATTAACACATCATACACGGCTGTGCAAAATACCTAGGTGATGACGCACAAATGAAGTCAGACTCGCTATCTGATGCCTTAGATACCAAATCAGACGAATCCAATATGGTTTGCGCGACCTTTCTTCGGGGACCAGTTATACAAGATACAATCGAGTCATCCGAATCGCTTACTAAATTTACAAAGTCGTTTTCAACTTGGCTATACATACATCCAAACCCCACATTAGGTACACAACTTAAGTAAGGTGATGATTTCTAATTAATTTCATTTACCTTTGTGGAAACTTTCCACTGCACAACATGAGAAGCTCATTCTGAGTTTCTTGAGATGTAGCATCGTCCGAATTAAAATTGCCACCTATTCAATATATTTCAATTCTTCAATTCAACTAAATCGTGTATCTAATAACTGAACATTCATGCAGGCTTTTGCGTGACCACCATACAAAAATATGCATGAAAAATTTACAATTTTCAACTAGCTGCTAAATTAATAAAAAAAATGAATGTTTTATGTCACTCACACACACCAATGCAAGCATACAACCATGCTGATTATGCTGAACTAATACACAATTTTTGATTTGTTAAAAGTTTTTTTAAATGATTTAAGAAGGTAAACATAACATGGAATTAAAATTATAGCAGAGTGAAAACCATGAAATAAAAAAAAAAGACAATGCAGAACTTAAACGGTACAAATAGCTTGCATGAATGTACATTTTGGTGCCATTTCAAATAACCAGTAAATTTTCCAGAACATAAGCCCAATAACTCGCTGGCTTCATCTTCGGATTGCAAGTCGCTCTCCTTGTTAACCTGTGATTGCAAGCAATCGGGTTCCGATAACAGCGATCCTGCATGCGATTCTTCGGATACGCCATATACATCAATAACAGGGGACTATAATTTAGGCGAATGGCATCGTGAATGTGGAATTAACAAGATCATGCATCTCAATGCGATTTGTAATCTAACCTCAGAATCTGAATCCGGATTCTTTTGACTGTCGTGTTCTTTTTCACGCCGACGCTGGTACGGTGCGATCATAGATCCAATGATTTCAAAACTGCCACTGGAATTATCCTCACAAACAGGCGGCAACTTTGCCCGGCATTTCTCTGCAAAATTCACTGTTATCAATTCATTGTGCACCTTAAATATTTTACAATACAATATTTATACCATCAATGGCAAGATTCTTCATAATATCTTCGCTATCGCTAGGCAACTCAATTTCAGAATCAACCGCGCAAGATCTGTTCAAGTAATTCTTCTTGTTTTCGTCAATTTCGCTTTCCTCGTCGCAGATAGATCCAGCGTTATCTTTTTCTTCTTCCTCAACCTCATCACGGATTTTCTGTTTATAAAAAAAATAAACAAGGCTAAAAAACAACCCATTTCAAAATTATAAACTGAGAATAGTAGCACAAACCTCTTGAGTGGCATCCAATTTTTCATTTGACTCGTTGTCTTCATCTTCTGCATTGGCTTCTTCATCCGACTTGACCACTTCTGCGGGCCCATCATTGTAAAATATAATATCATGTGATAATATATTGCAGATGACAATGATACAGCTCAGTTTACTTTTCCAGCTCTTATTGTTCCTCCTGTTGAATTCCGCTATCTTTTTAGCGAATCTTTCCTCTTTGTCTTTAAAAATGCCAACTTGTAAAAACGTTTTCAGTTGATCAAGTTTGGGCCCTGCAAACATTCAAGTGTCTATCTCATTGGGCGCACAATTTCAATAATAATCCGACGCCATTAGCATGTACAATCACCAAACAGCAATGCAATTCATGTTGCATGCCATAACACGCGAAATTTAACACTTAAATTTACTCAAATGTTCAATAAAGCTGTGTACTGAAATTATCTATCACTACTAGAGTACAGCAGATTTTATACCTTTTTCTTCGTCAAATATCAGTTCCCTATACCGGAAATACCAAATGAAAATATGCAATTAGCGCACAAAACAGACAGTACACTCTTGCGCGCTACAATAGCATGCCTTGTATCCTTTGGGTCTTTGGGCTGCGGCACCGGCTTTCTCATCTGGCGATCCAATTTCTTCCGAAATTCCTCCACTCCTTCCGGCACGACGTTGTCCAAGAATACGAGCGTCTCGGTATCGCTGGTCAGCTTCGGTACGTACCCGCTTCGCAACGCGTCAGCTTTAACTTTTCTTATTTTCTCCTTCAACGAGAGCCGAGATGATTTTCCCGTGTTCTGATCGGGAGCGTCCGCCTCGGTCCGCGACGTGTTCGCGGATCCGGCGGAATCGCGGTTCTTGGCAGCTTCCAGAGAGTCCCTACGAGACGCAAAGTAGAAATTGGTTTCAAGTTATACGAAACAATATACAGCGATCGCGATATTAAATGCATTTACAGCCATGCGTTGTACTGAGCAGCTGAAGGTTTCATAACAGGAGGAACAGGAAGGGCTGTTCGTTTCCTGTGTTCCTTAAACTCCGCGAACGTCATCTGCGGCGGTTCCGTGTAAGGAATCTTCACTTCGGTTCGTCGGAACATACGCTGGCTCTTGCTGTGAAGTGCCTTCAGTTCGGCAGTTTTCATTCCTTTTTTCTGACAAGTTTCTTCCTTTTTCTTGGTCTTCTTCAACTTCTGGAATAAACAAAATGGCATAGATGCATTGAAACAGCACTCTGATAGACATTTCAGTTCTAGATTTCTTTCCATGGATGAAAACATAAAA
>WWPM01014591.1:0-12041 GCA_023279145.1 Glomeris maerens | reverse complement strand
CGAAATACCATCGTCCATTATGGCTGTTGTCACATTTTTGCCGGTATATCCTTGCGCCCATGCTGCTTCCACGTTCAAGTCTAGGCGTGGTTTGCCACCATTTTGTCCTGTATTTTTCTGCACAAAATTTCATGACAAATTATATTTATGCTTGGCAATATGCTACAGAATGTTCCATTTTACTCGATGATTTACAAATTGCAGCTGCAAAATACCCTAACAAAAATTTTTTAAAGCTGTCGCAGGTCTGCAATAAAGCTGTGAATGTTTCACTTGCAGCCTTGACATGCCTGTGACAGCCAACGATTTTTGTTAGGGTAACTGCCAAATATAAGTCTTCAACATCGGGAATTGACTTGCTTAAGTGCTACATTGACATGAAATTGTTAGGAAAACTAATTTTATTAAAGGCTATTCGTATGCATATATGTACATTGAATTGTCTGCTGTTTTGTCTTGCAACGAAATTTATCTTTCATGTATAATTCAACATAATATGCTAATAGGGTTAGTAAATTAACAGTTCATGCTTTGTATTAAAATGAAAAATCCCTTGTTGTAAATGCTAAATTACATCAAAATGTTGTTTTCCATGTATAGCATAATGGCTTCGGTTTGTATGTAGGTATATACTGTACTTTTATTTTTTTTAAATACGTATCTCTGCATGTTGAATACATTGTTAATTAATGTTTTACATTCCTATAGTGGATATAATAATGGCTTTCAGTATATTCACGTTTAATTACCTTCCCACATCATAACTGTAATCATTGTAATTATTTGAGTGCAAATTGCTGTTCAATTCCTGAAAATCTGAGCATTGCATGTTTTTATTGCATGCTTTCATTTACCCTTATTATCTTGACTGTTGTCATGCAATTTTTGCCCTCGTCTATTCTACTCTGCATGAATGCATATGCGTAACTTCCAGCGGTTCAGCCCTTTGATAACGCAAGCTATCATATAATAGAACCTATACCATAAAAATGTTTGCTCTGATTTTTCGAACACTGACCTGCAGTAACGCAATCATGAATGTTTGCTATTTGTGAAACTGACATAACTGTTAACGATGCTATGTGAAATTTAGGCGTAGACCAGGCCCCAAAATCGATTGCATATGCATTTTTATAAGGGCAGAAACGAGATTGGAGGAGCTTATGGGGTAATTTGTTAGTTTTATCCCATTTCCCCCCTCAAATTCTCTATAACCTTCGGTATAATAAATGACGTGCAGTTTTTGACATAAAAATTTTCATGGTCGTTTGTCACGCAAACCCACAAGTTCTGATAGGGAAATTTCTGTAGGCTTAGAGTTGATATTTGCTTAATTCTTCATACGCCTCCATGCATATTTCATATTATACGATATAATAAACATGAATTCAATCGCTATATATCCTGTTACATATACTCATTGTTCATTCAATTGTGCATATATTTACAGAAAATATTGTTTGGCAATTTGATATTCTGGTCGCTGGCTGTAGAACAATGTACTTTGTAGCTGAAAGTGTGGTGGCCCTTAAAATCGATTTTAGGTTTCACGGTCATTTGAAAGGTCACATGGATCCCTGACTTGCCCAATTCTACCATTTATGCTTGCTCGCCATGAAATAGCTTTATATCCGAATTGGATCAACAGATTTTCTGAAAGGAATCTCCAAAATGGATACTGCAGATCATATATTACTGAATAAACTATTTCTCACATATACTGTATTTGCTAAATTTTCTACTTTTGCAATTTAAGAAAACAACTGTGCAATTTAAATTTCACATTTCTGCACGAATATGGTATAACTGATTATATTCATGCATGAAATAAACAGGAATTTGAAGTTTAAAATTTGATAATATATCATATAACTGCAAAAGAAAAGTACTTGTACCAGTTTATTGTTTCGGTTATTAACTAAATTATAATTTGTAAGTGAGTTGCTTTCGCTGAAATCTTTATTAGTATCTTGTGTATTATTGGGATTATTATTTATTGGTTATATGCAAAGTGGTAATTGCATGTTGTGTGCTAGTCTTTGGATATATCGCGTGTAATGTTTGTAGGCTGACACTGAAACATGTATCACATACAGAAAGGTGACTGAAGCTGTGGGAGTACATTCTGCATGGAGGCGAAAATGCTATTTTTTTAGGAATTAATTAGACCTGAACGTATTCATGTATGCTGTCGTAAAATCAATTGAAAGTTATGGTTATTCCGTGATTTGTAACATAATTATTTGGAGAAATTTTCAGTTTCATATTTAAATATGAAAGAATATTATGTACATGAAATCGTTTTTCGCTGCTGATTAATATTGTTACATGGCCACCAAATTTACTTGGGATGCATGCGAAGCTTCCGATCGAGCTTTTGGAATATTAAATTTGTTTGCAGTAATAGTTGTTGCATGGTGTGTAGGATATACGTGTATAATTTTCTACATGTACGTAGATATTTAAAGTAGTGAATCCGCGTAATCATATGCAAATTGCAAATGTCTGTCTCATTTCCGCAATGTTTGTGTAGGATTTGAAGAGCGACTAAATGGAAATTTCACAGCTCTAGGTTTTCATTGCACATGCTTGTGCTGGTTGTCACCAACTGGATAAAAATTAAGCTAAATTTAACATCACTTTGCACTTATACAAGAAACTTTCAGCCAGTCTTTTGTAATGATATATATTCCAATTTTACAACGAAATATCCCAGCTAAAAGTCTTAATGCCAGCAACATGTTCTTGTGAAGTTAATGATGATTGCAGAGAAATGTTTTGGTTGAAAGCTGATACATATTTGCTTATGGTCGTGCGTATTTAAAGTAAATGTACGTGTACATCCTTAGCCCGCTACATTTCAGTCTGAAAACTGCACTTGTTGTGATGAAATTCTATAGGTTAATTTTTTTTGTGAAATGGCTTCTGAAATGACACACTCACTAAGTGCACTGTAATATTTTTGTTATGGTATTTATTTTAAGCTTTTTATGGCTTTTCTCGGGGGACTTGGATGCATTATTATTGGCCAGATTATATTCATGTTTTGAAGAAAAAATTTCTGCAAGGAAAAAGCAATTTATTTGGAAGAATTTTTGATTTTATGCCTCAGATTGCTGAACACACTCATATATTAACATAAAATATTTCCAACTTCCGAATTGTGTTCAAAGTTCGAAAAGCCACTTCAGTTACATTGTATAAATTTGTTTTATGGGAAATCGATTTACTGCAACCAGCTGGAAAATAATATCAAGTATTATCAGTAATTCACACAGCTTTTCCCCACATACAATTTCTTGCTGGATTAAATTAAAGCAAAAACAATTAGAAATGTGATTTATCATTGCCTTAGTTTATAGCTAAGGTATTCCTTGTATGCGTATAAACATTTTCGACTAATTAAATCATTTTTTGAAATGACTATTCAAATGTAAGCGCGCTAAAATAAAATAGATTGGCAAATTAACTAATTTTGTTTCAGCTTCAAACTGTATCATTAGTTAGATCTTGCTTTCAAAATGATGTCAAACGCTGATAATATTCATGTTTATTAATTTTCCTACACCCTGCAGATGAGTTCAGTTGCTAGGCAACTTTGGCTTGAAATTAAATTTCCACTCCAACCTGCTCATTAAACTTAATTCTTTACGAAATATTTTTTCTATTAAAGACATTTTTCAAAATTTGATTTCGAGTTCCAATTACTGTCCCCTAAATGGGTAGCTACTCTACTTTATATCGAAGACATTAAATGGCAAAAGAAAATCTTGAAGGGTTAAACTTAATGCATGATTTGCAATAGGGTTACCCTTTTTGAAATGTATGGAACTGAATGCATCATTTTGTTCGATATTATTTTGACATTGAACAGAAATATGCTTATTTTTCACTTACCAAGTACCATTGGAATGGAAAGTAAGGATCTGAAGGTTCCTTTTGTGGTTGCCATTTTGCTATTTTAGATGCTTGCAAAGGCTTGTAACCTCTTTTAGTTCTCTTGAACCCAACCTGCTGCACAGCCATCTTTACCTATAAGAATTCATGCACTTAAATTTCAATTGCTCTTCAAATCACTGTGTGGAAACGACGAGGACATTAATTTTCTGAATAGTTTTCGTAGACAAACGTTCTTTTACTCGTATATAGGCTATATAATATTACTAGTTTTAAATCTAGAATAATGTCATGCAGAAATATCCTGAAATAGGGATCAATGATAGTCGTTTCAAGCAGCCTTTTGTTGGACAAATCAATACAGAATTGATTGGAAGCAAGTACGTGGGAAATTCCTTGACAACAAATGTCCTATTTCGCAGAATTCCTCCGCTGAAATACAACCAAGATGGAGTGCAACTCGATATCCTTTTTCGCCGTGTAAAAAATCGCTGAGTTTTCAATAAAAATGTAAAATTGAAACTGTTCCTCTATGTAGGTTGGAAATAAGAATATTATTATTATGTTATACTTACTAATGGGTCTGTTTTAAGGAGACGCATATGTGGAACACTTCTTTTTCGCCGAGCATGTGGAAGAGCCGTGTGCAAGAAATGAAATTCCCTATTCGAGTTCAGCACCTGTAAAATTTCAAATCATTCACATATTTTCACAATTTATTTTATCATGTAATTGCCAACTTTCATCTAATTATATATTATATATTAGCAACAGTGCACGCCTTATTTTTGTAGGATCTTACATGAAGCTAGTGCAAGATCTTTTTATGATAGTATAGTCAGTCAGTCACACCTAAATAATGGTGTGTGAATCGATTCGGAGTAGCTTTAGTCAGAATCTTTAATACACAATAGTCAGTAAGTCTTTGTATGCATGTCAAATTATTCAGATTGGCACACTAACCGGAGTCACACAAACTGAATCAAAATCTTGTACAAAACATGCAGATATTAGTGTTATACTAGTCGGACTAGCACACTATCCAAAGTCACATTAGAGGGATTCGACATGAAAAAAAGTTATTGTGGACCATATTTTTAGGGACATGGCAGAATCGCGTGGGAAATAAGCCGTTCACATTTTGTTTTTGTTTTCTATCTATTCTTTGTTTAGTATTTGATCCGATCCGGATGCTGTGTAGAAGTTGACATGGCAACCGCTGTTTAGACAAGATGCGGTTACCATACATGTATAGCATATGTGCTATTTTTTCTTCATTATAACTTTCATATTTCATTGTTCGTCAGCGCTCCCCTTTTGGATGTATATAGTATTTTGTAATGTATCTTGTTCTTTCTATTCTTTCTTGCAGGTTTTTGTTTGGACACTAAAGATCCTAAGAATAGCAATTCCTACCATGTTTTCGTTTGTGGCTTCCTCCGAAAAAGGTAGGACAAAGTTCTTATATAACGTATATGGACAAGGTTATTTTATTGTCATATTTGTGCGGCATGCACTCTGGTTTTACCAGCTGCTTGAGCAGCATTTTAAGCAACTTCACAGCAGTAATTCTGCTTATACATATTTCATAAGTGTGCTTTATTATAGATATGATTCAGGTAATTGAGTTAATTATGTGAGGACATTTGCTTAAATGAGCCACTCGCACTTGAAAGTAATGCTTCCCCAGTGACAGCTTTGTTGACTCCATATGTATGTATGCAAGTATACTGCCAAGCTGTCGAACTTCTTATATAGTATTTGTATTTTTGAGGGCTTCCAACATATTTTTGGTTTAATGTTTAACACTAGAAGAGCCAGATGCAGTCAATTTGACTATTTTTCAATATTAATAAATATGTGACCTTGACCTTTGGCTCTTCTAGTGTTAATGGTGACCTGACAAGGTATTTTTCGACTTTTTTAATTTTTACGAAATTTGCAGCAAATATATTCCACATAATGTGGATGCTTCCTGCAAATTTTCAAATTTTTCTGTGGTGCCGTTTTCAAACTGTGAGCAGTTGAAAATGCTGCAATATTTTGACAAGGTTCAGGTCTTTCTCCCTTCCAAGCCTGTTCATTGTAAAATTTTTGTAGGGATGGGGTGCCATCCGTACCAGTAAAACACCCAAGCAATACCAGTGGAAAATGGCGGATCGTGCACCTTTGCTTTGGAAATGCCCCGGGTGGTTTTTACATCCAAAAACAGAACACCTGGAAGGCATTATACTGAAAACCGTGTAGGCCTACTCAAAAATGCACATGTGCTCAAAACTGGTTTGACCAAGTAGGCTTTCAATACTTGGAGTCGACGTCATTCAGTGACGTCATCAACTCAACTGCGCATGTGCAAACATTTCACTCTTTTCTCCAATTTGTCCCCAAATATCTCGAAAAATAATTTTATTAAAAAAAAATCCAAAAAGTAGTTTCCTTATTTTGTGGTGATTGTTCTATAGTGTCATTTTCAGGGTATGTTACAAAACCAGTTATAATTTGAAGCATATTTTATGTATTCTACTAAGTATCTGATTTTTGTTGCTTTCCATTAGCCTACTCGTATATGTCGAGTTAGAATGTCTTCGAAATATTACAATATATGGTGTTGATGTATGCCTATACCCTTCTAACATTTCCTGTTTAGAATCAGTTTCAATTTATGAACGGCAACTGATGAGCATATGGTATAAAGTGTCTTTCATGGAATACACTATAGAATATCAGAAATGTTTTTAACATGTTATGTAAAGTAATCTATATACTTAGTAGGAAATATGGATATTTTTATTTATTATGATCGATACTTATACTGTATTTACCAGCTTTTGCGCTCAGCGAGCTTATTGTTACAAATCTAGCTTGGATTAGTATTTTGTGCACTAAAAGGTTTTATGAAGGATTCATTACATTTTTGACAAACCTTTCAGTAAGTTTTTTAGAAAATTTGGCAAATTTTCAGCAATAATTTTATGTAAATATGTATATTAATTTTGAGAACTTTGTTTTTTAATAAATGAATTGCCTAATTTTAAAAAAAGTATCTTCAAAATATAACGTTAATATTCGTATTTATTCATGAGTTTTGTTTCTCTTCTATTTGTATCAACAGATGGCGAAATCAAATTTTATTTTAACTATTTATTGATTAAAATTCAGATCTTCTATTTAGATATTTATGCATACTGCATAATTTAGATGTTGACGGTATAGGCTTTAGCATAGTATGTTATAGTGCAAGTCTACGTGATAAAAGTGCAGGCTAACCTTTGGTCCTTTCCAAAAATTTACGACTTCTTTGGCGACATTGTTGTTGTGTGTATTTGCCGGGCAACAACAGTTACAGCTTTATAGCTTGGTGGTAATACAATATATAGAGAAGTACTTTAGCAGGCAAGGAAAACTTTGCTGCTGTTTCTGAAGCACGCCTCAAAGCTATATCGATTTCCTAAATGAATGTCAAGGTTCGTGGTTGGGTCATATGGAAAATTGTAATGTAATTTTCTTGATATTGTAAGCGAAGTATATGGGATATGAAAAAGAAAAGATTCTGTTTGCAAACGACGTTATTTAAAAGCTATGTCAACTTTCTATATTGATGCACGGGTAACATATTGTATTTCCCCGTAATTTATTCACAAAATTGGCATAGCAAAATAAATTATTTTTGCACTGGGGAAAACCTGTATACATGATGAAGCATGTGGTATACTATACCCAATGCCAAAATAATTCTATTTTGTCACGAATTTTTTAAATGAAATTGTATATTATTTAAACTGATTATGTGCACAAAAGTCGAATTTGAAACAATGTCCTGTTTGAAACTTTACGCGTTTGTTTAGTCAGTGGTATTTTCAAATTTTAAGTAATAGTATTTTAAAAATGGTACAGTTCAAACGTATGAGTTATTTGATAAAAAATTCAGTGAGTTTTTAGTATTACGCCTAATGCATTTACATAATTTTTGGGATATTGTGTTGTCTTTCGGGTTTCTTCGTTTTAAATAAATTTCCATGCAAGATAATCAATATGTGCATATTTGAATTTTTCAATCTGGATTTTTACATTTTCAAAGTTAATATGGAATAAATAGCCCTACTATCCATCATTTTTGGCAAACTGAGGTTGAATGAAGGAAATGTCTGATTATAAAATCGATATCTCCTGCTAGTAACCAATGAAATGTTAATTATATTTATGATAGTAGGCGAAACAGGAAGTGCTTTATCATTTTTTAATAACGGAGCTTTACCACTTCTGGCGTACAATGAATTTTTTTATTACTATATGACATTTTCATGTTAATTTTTCTAATATCTCTTTATATATAAAAAGATAACTTTACAATTAATAAATAAGCTAGATGTTGATTAAGGTAATTTCAACGTTCTCATTACGTTTTGTTTAATCTTTCAAGTTAGTTAATTTCTGAAATGTATATACATAGGTATAGATTAACATATAAATTGATAGGACAGATTTCTCTTGGGGAATTTGCCAACATAAAATGCTCGGATTAACGTGTAAAAATGGCAAATTACCACATGAACGTAGTAATATGACCTATTACCATGTTATAGGTTTGTTTTATATGGATGATGTAGCATTTAAGACTTCTTCATTAGGCCTAATGTGCTTCACAAAATAGTTATTTCATTTCCATTATTTTTATCATATAACCTTATAGAATATCAGATGATATGTTTATTCGAGCACTGCATTTTCATATTATAAAGATAATTTTACCTCATTATTTTTTTTACTGTGCTGTAGATATTGTATAATGCATCTTATGGGGATTTTTGCAGAAACTGTATATTGAAAGCATACTAAACTGATCGATGATTGTTTAGATTCACTAGTTTATGTTGGCTCCACAGGGAATTGCGTGTGTGTAGCAATGGGCGGGGTCTTTGAATAATTCTATCCGTGGGTAAGATGCAGATATGTATTTATTTTTTTACATCTTGTGTGCAAAGCCGAACAAATGTATTTCTTGTGTAAATCTTGCTCCGGTCGATTTAAAAAAATATTGTCATTCGCGCCGTGTTGACTCGATTCTCACGGGTATATTTTTCAAAGTTTCTTTTATTCTTGATTCGAAAATGGTTTTCTTTTTATTTTCACACTCTGGAGGGTTTGACTTACAGAATGCAAGTTGTTATTAAAATTGGAGAAATGGTGTGCAAATGTAGGTCTAGAGAAGCTAAAATTATAGTTTCTTATGAAAAATGCATAGAAGCCGTTCTTTGGGGGTCGCTTTTAGTGTTGGCAGCGAAGCCGTTTCATTGCCTCTCCCCCTTTTCCCTTTTTCCCTTTTTCCCATCATCCCTTCGGGCCTTGGTTTTATTGATCATCATCTAAATTGACCTTCATGGCGGACTTTCACACCTATCCACCATTTGTATCGTAAAGTTTACTCCGTGGAAAAGCTTAGAAAAGCCACCGGAAATTTATTCATGCATTCATTCCCTTTAGTTTTCTTTACGACTTGCATTAAATCTACTCCCTATACCTATTCTGGCCACTTCTCCATTTCCTTCTTTATACGTGCAAATCTAGAATATTTCTGCGTACTCAGCATCGATTGAATATTTTTTAAAAAAAAGTTCTTTGCATATCTTCGTGCGAGTATTTTTTGGGAGCTTAAATTGGATTGTGCGCTTGAAAAGGAAAAAAAAATTTTTCGCTAAGAATAATTTTGAGGCGTATTTTGAGAATGGACTGAAATTTTGTAGCAATTTGAAAATTGAAGTACCTAATTTAAAAACATTATTTTTAGATTGTTATTATTTTGATACATATCGATTTCGATATTCGAGCAATGTTTTTCAAAGAAGTTAACCGATGAAGCTCTGTCATATAATATTAGTAGACTTTTTCCCGTTAGATGCAGGTTGACTTTCATCTCAGTATAGATTTATAAAGCATTTAAATGCGCATAATGTATTTTCTGTGCGTAACAACATGTACATGTGATGATGAACTTTTGTTTTGCGGATTTTGAACGTAAAAATATATGGAGAATAACATTTACGCATGCGCCGGTGACATAATGAGCGTCTATTGGAGTAGGAATACTAATAACTGGGCTAATAAAAGGAGAAATTGGCAAACGGCTACTAATTATGGAATTTGATGTTTGCCGCACGTGGGATGAATATTATTGGTGCTTCTATCCTTTTGTCAGTTTGCTTTAATTACGCTGAAAGGATGCCCACATAAAATGCATGGTTAATCGCTACAGGCTTCAATCGAGCAAGGGTCAAAGTTCATCAGCTTCAAAATCTTGTCGATATTGGGTGTATCGACGATCTTATCTCGGCTAATCAAATTTGTTCTTCGATCTCTTCACCTAATAATACCTCGTTATTGCAAACTAGCAGCATAAGTTTTGGCTCAATTACTCTTTGTACATTTGCAAAAATATAGCTTTAGTATTGGTTTTTCATTGGGAACAGTAGGCCTATCTATATAATGTTTTGAGGAAATGTTACTAAAATATTCTGTAACTGAATATCATAGGAACCAGTGAGACCTGTTTACGGTGAGTTCTCTTTACAAATTTGTGCAAGTTTATTACATTTTATGACAATAAATATGCCCACTTAGGAAAATTACAAATAATGATGCCAAAATTATGGTATTGTTTGTGCAAGAAATATTTCTTGGGGAACATATTCTCCTTCATATTCAAAGGAAATTAAGGTTATATTTACCCCGTAAAAAAACCAGAGGTCAATCAAGAAATTATCTTTGTTGGAATCTTATTAATAACGAAAATATTACGCAGCTCTGATTTTTCTCAACATGAAAATGCGGATCAATTTTGGCGTGCTGGCTTTTGTCATGCTTAATCGATTCGACATCGTCAATATGTGACGTCATGCTTGGCAAACTATAATAAGAGGAGCCTTATATAAATATTTGTTTGATATTTTGTTTATTACTGCTATGGAAGTGAGGAATAACTGCATGAAAAATACACTATAGCATTTGAAAGACGCTAATTCATACGTACAACTTAATTGTTTCCTTGAGATATCGAACTTCATATTTAAATATAAATCTAACATATGTATACTACACCTGAAGACTTACATTTAATTCCCAAAGTTTTGTCGCTGCATTGTACGTGATTACATTAAAATAGTGTTTATTTGCTTTCTTATTTTTGATGTTATTCTTAGCAGTATGTAGTGCTACATTGTCGTAATATGAATCAACCACAAATATTGTATATAGTACTATACATAAATTTCCTGAATATACACTGTATAGGCCTACTTTATTTCTGAACTGGATATTTAGGATTTAAGATATGGGAGTTAACAATTGTTATGGGAATGTCTAGTTGCAGATTCGAGAAGTGAAAATATTCGAGCGAGTGATGCATATGGCTAATATGTATTTAGGAAAATGTAATTTCCCCTTGCGGATTACATTTGTGCGGTCCGGCATTCGTTGCAAACTCTTGGACATACTTCAGGAACGCTCCCTTGGCTAGCTATACATTTGGGATGCGGAGCTTGTCAATCACCATTTAGGCTTGGATGTCGGCTACTGGTGATACATATTAATTGATTTAGTGGTTGGAAATGATTACCGGCCCCAAATTGACGAAACCGTTGCGGAGAGCTACCGCCGATGCGGCATCGTGTCCCAGGTCATCGGACAGCTCCACCAAAAAGGAGTTGCTGAAGACGTGGGGAGATGATGATGTTGGCTCAGTGAAGACCAAGATGACCATTGCCAAAAACACCGTGAACACGGTTGATGTAGAGGTCCTCTTCGAAGTGGACCGGCATGTCGGTTCTTTTGGATTTGGTGATGCTGGTGGTGGTGATGATGATGCTGACATGGCTGACTCTGCGTCAGTCGATGAAGAATTTGAAGGCTCTACCTTCAGGTAGAAGCTGTGGAAGTTTGATGGACGTAGTCGTGGTTGTGGCCGTGGTCGTTTCGCAGAGGTGTCCGAGCAAAAAGAGTAGGTTTTCTCTAAGACCAACTGGATTTCGGTCGTTGCAAAGTGGTGGCAGATGTCGCCTGCAGCTCCTTCTCCTAGTGTACACCAATCACAAAATGCCGTGCACCACCCACTGTGACGTCATTATCACGATCGATATCACGTACATTGCCTA